>SMGU01000245.1:5000-42465 GCA_004348175.1 Puccinia novopanici
ATTCGTCTTCCTCGACGACGGAACAAGCCGACTTGCACTCCCCTCCTCGGCAGCTCTCCCCTGGACGGTGAGGAAATGTTGTCAAGGTCATCAAGTGATCAGCACGCTCTTAGAAAAACGGCAGCATAACACTGGTGAGGAAAAAATCGACCACCGTCTCCTGCCAGCTGCCCCGTAGCCTGCTGAGAGCGTCGCTTGTGAAGATAAAAATGATAGAAAGACTTGAGAGAAAGTGGTAGTACATAACATACAGGCTAGTGAATCTGATTGACACTGCAAACAAGAAAACAACTCCATAGAAAATTTACAAAAGAAGAGCGTAGAAGAAAACACAATATTTGAGGAAATACTCGGCGACAGAAAAAAAGAGGGCAAGAGAGAGAGATAGAAACGAAGGACAATGAAAGAAACATTAAATGAAAGCATAGAAAGCAAAAAAAAAAAAAAAGACAAGGGTCGTCAATGTTGATCATCGTCGAGTTCGAAGCCGAAAACAGACTGGCTATCATCAGCACCGAACGGCGCGCCGGTACTCAAATCGTCAGCAGCCTGAGAAGAGGTGTGATGAGAGCGGAGCAGGCCGACGACATTGCCAGTGGAGACGCGGTGTTGACTCTCCTCCTCATCATCCTCATCATCCTCCTCCTCCTCCTCATCCTCCTCCTCCTCGTCATCATCGTCCTCATCATCATCACATTCATCGTCGTCGTCTTCGTTGGGTGTGTCGTCACGATCCATCAAGTAATCGTCCCTTGAATCAATCGACAACGATGACTGGTGTCGGGGATACTCCACCGTCGCCGGTTTCAGGCGAGGGGACGAGCTACCCGAGGAGGATATAACACTCAGCGGACGACTACTGGTAGAGGAGAGGCCGATGAGTGAGGACGAGCTGTTGTGGTTGATGGGGGGCTTGACTCGGCTCAGGACGGTGACTTCCGCCCGAAGAAGGCTTGACATGCAGACTCGGTCGATTTGCCCGCCTCTTGCTCAACGAGCGCGACAGAATCGCAGCCACCCTCGCTGTCGATGGGTTCAGAGGCGAAGAAATCCGGGAGGACGATCCAAGCACACACCCGTTCCCACCATCCTGTCCAAAGAAATCCGATAGATCATGTAGGGTCGAAACCATATCTCCAAAACTCTCGTTCGTCTCAGCAAAATCCGATTGAGTCTGAGCATCAATACTGTTGTCTGCTTCATGCCCCCATTCATACGTAAATTCAACTACCGAGGATCTGTTGAGGCATTCAGACATGAAACTCGTGGCAAACGTGTCGATCACATCTGTCAATCTAGTCCGGGTGATCCTCATTGCCTCTTGGGGGTTCGGTACACACCAGCCGGTCTCATCCGGTATCCCAAAGACTGCTTTCGAGGTCTCATCATCATTCGAAGCAAACACTTTCCTGGAGTTCAACGGTCTAGCTTTGATGGGCATCGGCTCAGCCAGAATATCGAGAGCTTGTTGAGAGGCATTGGTCTGTAACAGGTGCAACAGTGGTATTAACAAGTCATAACCCAACTCGCTAATCCCGGACGAGGAATATGTCGGCTCGATTGCCTTCAAGAATAATTTCAAAACTGCCAAGGTTTTCAATCGGAGCCATTCGAGAGGGTTGCACAATAAGCCGAGGTAAGCGACTAGGATGTCAGCTGAAAAGTTTGGTAGAAAATATTCTCGAATGCCATTAACAGCCTGTCGTAAAAAGTCTTCCTTCGTTCTGAATCGGTTCTTAGCAAACGAGACCATCACTCTTGACAGGCCTTCCATTCTGAATGATTCGGCGATTCGGGCCACGTGCAAAGCGACTTCATCAATCTCATACTGCATCACCCCCGTCTCCAAGACATGAAAACACCATGGCAAACAGGCGGCATATAGTAACGCAAGTCCGCCATTCAGCCAATCAATTATTCCACAATTATCTGGCAAGTCAAGTAAGTCCTTAACCAAACTCCACGAGGCAGCACAAAGTTGCGATGAACGTAGACCTTTCATCAGCAAAAGTCTGAGGGGACTAGCGTCTGGCTCCCAGTGACTCGGTCTAGAGTTAGCAATTTCATAGCAATGGCCAGGCTCAATCAGTTTGACCACCGATCGGATTAGGTCGATCGACTCCAAAAACTCCAAGTCATTGGCAGTCTCTAGACACGAGACGCCCGTCCAAAACAACTGCGCAGACAGTGCCGAGCTACCGGTTGCAATTTTGGCACAATCGGAGTAAGTAGTCAGGACTTCCAATGCAAAGAGCTGAATATCCTGCGAAGGATCAGATGCCGTGTTAGATAGGCGGACTAGCAGTTCTGCGAGTAAGGTAGGGTCCACTGGCAATCCGAGCACCCTGACAACTTGCAGCGATCTACATGCGATATGTCGTACAGGACATTGCGTGGCCCATTCGACAGCAACTTGAGTCCAATTTCGACTGAAATCGGGGAATAGGTGAGCCGCAAGAGAGGAAATTTGATGAACCAATGACTCCATGTTGGCTGGAGGTCCCTTGCGATGTCTTCGGGATCCACCAAGGTCATCAAATTCCCAGAAGGATTTCCATGGTTCACGCTCAGAGTTGTGATCTAAACTACTCGAGGAATGATTGTTGGATACTTGGGCTCGATGCAACATACCCATGAACCGGACCAAGCCCTCTTGCATCTGAGCTCTGAAAGGTGGGTTAGTGTGGTCTACCTGAACAACATAAGCGTGAAGGATATGCGGTAGGCGATCGGCGAGCGTAAGAGGCCGGAGAACCATCGTTTCACCCAGAAGAAGGATCACGGCTTGCATCGGCGAGCAAACTGTCCGAGAGGATAAGGCAGGAAAGCAGGCTTCGAGGTCAAACGATCGGGATCCAGATGAACCAGCCGGGCCGGGATCCGTCAACGATACCGGGGGGGCGGAGGCAGCTAACAGTTTAGTGGGTTCAACGAGGCTCATGAGATCCTTCTGAATCGAATCTGTTGCGTCATCATGCGACATGCAAGAAAGTAAGATTCTCACTAAACCAACAAAGGCAGGTAAGCCACGTCGGGCGGTTTGCTCAACGAGATATGTGACAATGGCTTTGGAATTTGGAGGAGATGCGTGAGCCAATGATGTCCAGATTGATCGCACCTCATCAGGTTGGGAGTCGATTATTTTGGATGTGACAAGAAGGATGACATTAATCAGATTTCTGAATTTCGAAGAAGAACTATCTGGTATGTAAGTCGGCAATTGAACCTGATTCAGCCAATTAGGCATTAGGCGAGCGAGCGGCTTTGACTTCTGTGGATCTGTTTGAATGATTCTTGGTCCCAGTTCAAGAATGAATTCGGCTGAATCAACTTTTCGCAAGCTGCAAACTGTCGCCGAGGTACGGACTTGCGCGGCTAAATGCTGACCGGCAAAGGCACTGGCCAAGTTCACTTCAACGTCAGACAGAAGGTCCTGCTGTGTACTAAGCATTCCCCGAGCTTTCAAGAGGTCGATGGCTTGTTGACGCATGGTCAAATCAGGATGTGTCAGACGGGCCAGACAAATCACTAGCAAGGCCGAGTCGCGGATGTGAAGCGTCGGGTCAGACATCAAAGCACTGCCCAACACCCAAAGAGAGTCTGTTGCAGCGGCATGGATTTTGATTCATTCCAACACAGTGTCAGCGCCGCCTCCAATAGCCGATCGGATTCGCTGCTATTTCTTACAGACCGATGAAGGCTCGCCTAATGGGACATTAATTCTTCGATTAGAGAAGAACGCAGCATCAAAAAATACGAATATAATCTTAGACTAACCTTGCTTGTATGTGCGACTTGGATCATTCTTGTCAAATATCATTACAATCCATCTCAGAATCCGTGAGACACTAATACGGGGGCGATCTGCATTACTATCGGGTCTAGTCTGCGAGGCGCTACCAACCCGTACATTAAGATAGCTCTCCTAAGAAACCCAAGTTGTGCATCAATTAGAAAATGATGTCAGTTGGAACCTTCAATGTGAGGTCAGGAGCCAGAAAGAAAAACGTCCAGGGGGAAGCTCACTTACGCATAATGTGGCGATCATCGTTGATGATGCAGTAAGGAGATCTCCTGAGATAGTATTCGAGGAAGTCGACGCTCTACTCCTTGTAGACACATTCACCCTACTCGAGAAGGAGCCAGTTCTTGAGGGGTGGCTGTCATTACCAGTGGGAAATTGCTATTGGTACTGTAAAGTGGGTTCTGATTGCCATGACTGAATTGAGTCTGAGATGCGCTCATTGCTCTGGTGCTCCAGTCTTCAGCTAGATTATAAAAATCTAAAAACAGCTCTTTTGAAAATAACTGGCTGATTTGAGCTTTCAATCCTTGTTCTAGGTTGGTTGAGGTGCGCAATGTGGCCACTTTTCTTAATAACCGTTCGGCAAATGTCAAAAAAGATTTGCGAATCGAGATGGTCACTATGTCTTCCACATTTTGCTGAGATTTTAAAAAGATGCAAGTTTCGCGAGTGAAGTTGGACAAGATGTCAATCGTCCTCTCTGTGATACAGAAGTCAGGATGAAACAACAGCTTGGTCGTAGATTCGTGAAGTTTCCCGATAGCCGAAAACAATCTGATGATTTTTACAGTCCCATTCGGTCGAGCCGATCGATCCTTTTGAGCATCTATCATCTTTCGTTCGCTAGTCAAATGGTGGGCAAGTCCTGAGAGTCCTTCCAGCAAAGTTGGATACATAGAGACATGAATAGAGCTCATTGCTCGAATTGTTGCCTCCCTAAAAGGAGGTTGGTCTGAAGTTAAGAAAGGGACCAAGGTCTTGATGAGATCCTGCCCAGGTGATAAGTTTCTTTCACGTGCGGAAGAACTGAGAGCAATGTTGGAGCCCGTATCAATTGTTGGACTGAGTGTACCAGTCTTGGCGTCGGTCGAGGTGGTAATGCTATTGACACTGATAAGAAGGGATGACCAGGACATGTAGAGGTTACGGTCGTCCCACCCTGGATTGAGAGCGCCATTGACTGTTGAGCGGCCACCCACACCAGCAGCATCGGAAGCTAAGGGATAAAGACGCTGAAGCTGCCCGTAGAGTAAGGTTCGAGCGTGCGATACGGTTGCGGGTAGGTGTACAAGGCAAGTCCCAAAGATCGAGGATAATGCAAAGCACAGCAGAGTATTGTCGGCATGATTGTCAGATTCTAGTAACCGCGTCAAGCTCTCCCCGTTAGCTGACTTGCGATGTTTTTTCCACTTGACTAATCGGGTCCGTTCGACGCTAGAGAAATCATCAACGTTTAGGTTGTCAAACAGACGCTTTTCAGCTTCCGCTAACAGGCTGGTAACACTACAGTAAGGATTAAAAGTTGAGGATCTTGGCGTTGCTGCGGAGCCGGCCTCTTGAATGATACCACGAGCAGTGGCAATGATTCGCAAGGCATCCAAGGCGGAACGGCGAATATAATAGGACCTGGAGCATAACAAAACTAAAGCGGTGGCCTCCATGTGGCAGAGCAGCTTCGTTCCATCGGGTCCAAACGAGGGCGAAGATGCGAGATTAGGATCTTCTAAATTGACAGATGCCTTGCGAATATGTTCACACCACCCCGTCAACGCTTCAACCCAGAATTTGACCAAGTTTTCGACTTTTGAGTCAAGACCTTTTTGAAGATGAGGCTTGATTCGAACCATAAAGTCCGGTTTGACAAGGAATCGGGTGTAGGCTTGAAGGACAGCGAAAGATTTGCCAGCCTGTAAAAACCGTCGTAAGCACAGTTTTGCCTCAATGGTAACACCGACGTCCAAGGAAACCAACCCCTAAGTAATATGGCAAGAGACGCAGACTCGGAGGCCGGTGAGTTTAGGATACGCGGCCAAGCCTGCAAACAAGTTTGCAAGACATCAAAGGTCGGCTGAAGATGGCGAGGGTACTCCACTGCAAATGCGCCATGTCGTTTGATGACGGTGGGACCGTCGAATACGTCGAGCCTTGAAGCGATGTTATCGTGCCAAGGTGTCAAATACTTGTCTTCATTGATGGTGAATGGAGCTAGAGTGCGATCACAATACGCAGCCATTTGAAGAACCTTGGCCCAATAGCATCAACAAATGCCATGATGCGAGGTTTTTCCAGCAGTTCAGCCTTAAGTGCCTGTCCGTCATTCGGCAAATCCGCAGGTCTAGCATAATTGGGGTCATATGTGTTGTGTGGATTCGAACTGTTTTTGGAGCTCTGATGGTTGTCATTGGCGGGGTAGGGCGGATCTTCTCCCTTTTCTAACGATGTAAGGGCTCGTAAGCTGCCTGTGATCCAATCATGATCCTTTCAGCGCCAGTTTGAGCGACCAGGCCCTGGTTATTCTCGTTCGCATCATTGGCATATGTGAGAAGTGATCTTAGTACGAAGTCAGTGCCATAGTCGAGCTGCCAATACAGAATGATATGTATCAGAGAGGCAAAAGTGTCCAAGGAGACCTCCGACGGATAGACGTTTTTCCGATCCGTAGGAAAAGCAGTTTTGAGAATAGGCTCAAGTCGTTTGTTGAGGGCGGATGCACCTTCTCGTATTCGGTGTAAATATGACCAAGTCAACTGTACAATTCCCAGCATCATGGTCGCCCGAGTGCTCTTTTCTTTCAGCTTTGTGATGCACCATTCTACCGTTTCTATCCATTTGGGTAATAAGGCCTCTTGAGGTGCAGCGCCGACAGCTGCGCACATCAAAGGGACGGTTGAATTCCAGTATCTTGATTTGGAGGTTTATCAGACATTGAGTGGGACTTGTTTAGAATGAGGTTGATGGCCTTGCCCATACAGGATGATTGACTTCTGCGTGGCGGACCGTACAACTTGAACGAGTAATGGACCCAGAGTTTCAGCCATGGTAGTTTTGACAAAAGAGCCTCTGGATGACTCAAAGACGGTGGCAAAGGCGGAGATGAAATCGGCCGTGTCTTCAAATGCCTCTAATGGGTAAACCTTCAGCTTCAAAAACTGGACACCCCGGATGAGATAACCCAACCTAGCTTCACCATCCTTCTGATCACGGAGATGGGCGGCGCGATTCATGGCATCTATTTCCGCGGCAAACCGATCACTAACACTCGTGAATCTGTGGGGGGAAACTTTAATTCTCGAAGTGCCTTCCAACCCCAGCGAAATCAGCAGGCCTACCTGATGTTGGACAGGGCTCCAAGCAGATAAGCGAACATGTTCATGTTGGCTTGTTTGTTTGGCGTTCTGGAGGTAACGTGACTGTAAAAGCACAAGGGTGCTGTGAGCTAGTTGAGAGAAACTAGCAAAATAAGCATCGACTCAACCTACGGGTCCGCATTCTTGATTGAATTGAATATAATCTCCTCCAGACGTGCGCCCAGCTCTTCTCCCAATGCCTCACGTGTCACAACTTGGACAATCGATATCAGCGCCCTACAAAGGATGTAGACCAGAGCAAGCTGTCGAGGCATAAACATATCCGCATTAAAATTTGCCCAATAATGCCTAGGTCTCCCAGCAATCCCGAGACAAGTTAGATGAGTCCAAACTACTTACGCTTTTGCGCTCAGATAGAACAGCCGCAACACGTCGAGCATTGAGAGAATTCCCATTGGTAACCCTAACCCGCGGGTCGCCAGAAAAGTTAATTTACGCATGAAGAAGCAGTGTTCGTGACTACGAGAACTTACAAAGCACGCTGGATGGCATAGTCGTCGTTGGTTTCACCTTGCCGAGACTTCCAGCGCATTACAAAATTGACAACCTGACTAGATTTTCTTCTGGATACTTCAGCAAGAGAAACAAATGTTGCGTCGAAGGCCGGATCAACGCCGTGTCCCAGGCAGTAGGGTATGTATACATCATCCTCAACTGAAGCAGGCTATTCAGAACCGAAAAACAACAATAATCAGGAATCGAAAATACAGCAAGCTCTTCTTGTGAATGAGGCATAAGCGTGTCAACTCACAATGGGTTTGCTTAGGAGCTGGGCAAGTTTGCTTTCACATTCTTCAACAAATCTGTCCAAAATTAAATAAACCGCCACCTGTCATGATAAAATAGAATCATGGTATCAAGTACTGGGTAAGACATATGCTTACAATTAATAAATTGATGAATTGACTAACCTCTAGGGGGGGATAATAATCGATCTGGGCACTTCCTGTAGAAAATGTAGTGTTAGCGGTTTTAGAATCACTTCTAGTACGAGGCGATATACCATTTGTGTGCCAGCCTGCATTGGACTATATCCGGATGGATTTTGATTGATAACAGCCGAATGGTTAGTGGGTTGATCATTTGGATTTCGTGTTTGCTGAGAGCGGGAGTTATCTGAGTTTGTAGTGGATTTGCTGTTGATACCAGATCTGAGACTAGCCACCGATAGTTTCCTATGGGTCGTTCGAGTGGCGGTTGGGGGGGGTTTGATGATAAGCCGTGTTGAGTGAAGGACTTGAAGGTGAAGGATGAAGTGGAGAATGATGGGTGATACTACGGTTTCTTCGGAGAGCAAAACTTGCCGAGGAGGGCTGCTCATGGATAGCACCAGAGCTGTTGGGAATGCTTGAGGTTGCGCTTGGACGACGAGATAATGGTATGGGAGTTGTATGAGAGTTCTGCCCTCCGAAAGGTCGAGAGGCTGATAGATTGGATGAGCCGGTCAAGTTAGGGAATGAGAACCCTGCGGTTGAGCTTGACTGATGGGTCGAAGAGCTGGATCCATCACGCCGATGGACGAGGGAGCTGGAGGAAAACGGTCCATAGTTTTGAGTTAGTGGTTCGTCGTCCAAGTCGGGGATCTCGATCTGCATGACGAAGAGGAAGTCGAGCGGAGGGGTTGGCCGGAGCTGGAAGTGGTTGAAGGACAAAAGGTATGTAGGAAGAAGAAAACGGTCAACAGGAAACGGACACGAAGAAGTAGAGATCGGATGACATAATCCGCTGGTCAGTGACAGTCAGCCAGACGAGTATCACAGACCATGTGACATCACCAAAGCACAGACACTGCATATCTTCCATTTCATCGGTTATGGTCGATGGGGCGCTTCTGTAGCGAACTTAACTAAGTCCCGAAGGAGGAGGGCGCGCAGCGCCCTCCTCCGGAGGGACTTACCGCTAAAACCGTTTTTTTGGCGTGAGCGGTACGCCAAAATTGGCCCACAAATCTTTAAACTCGAATTACTCCTCACACACTCCACCTACAGTGAAATGCAAAATACCAATGTGACCGCCTGCTTCCCCTCTTTAATCCTGTCCCCACATCCACCTTTTTGCTGGCCTTCTTCTGTCCGATAACTCGTGTGAAAGCTAATACCTTCATATGGCCTGTTAGCTGCCTCCCGAATCAAGTCCATACCTGTCATGTGGACAAAAAAAGTTTGACATGTAATTCAATCCCTCTTTGCTGTTCAAACTTTGTCTACAGTTGAAATGTCATCTCATGTTCAAACTTTGTCAGCTGACTTTCACTTCCGAAGTCTTGGATGCACCGGCTGTACTTACGTCTGATTAGAACCTCGACAATCCACAATAATCCCAAAAATTCATCACCATGCGAGCTCCACAATCTCAAACAGCCACCACAAAGTCGTATAGAGCCCAACGGACAACTTCTCCACCCAAATTCCACACCAAAGCCGCGAAGGTCTCTTACATTTGCGACGTCATCTTGCAGCAAGGTCTGGATCCGAAGAAATTCATCACCGCGTTTTTGACCCTCAAAGACATGAAGTTTGCGTACAGACGAAGATTATGGGGTGTAAAAGAAGGAATGACGTCAACACTCGGAGTTGTGACCGCTATTCGTGACCTAGCTTGCTCAAAATCTGAAGGTCAGAAGGCTTGGTCGAGTTTTATCTTAGACGAAGTAAGTGTTTGAAATTTTTATTTTCCCTTTATCTTAATTTTCGCTTGATCTGAGGTTGATAATCAACTTTTCTTTCATTTCTAGGCTCGCAAGTGCTTGAAATCAGAGCTCTATCCGACCGGGTCAAGTCATAGTGGTCGTTTTTATGCCGCGTCTCAAATCACACCCGAATTCTTTGCGCCAGATAGGAGGCTTGAGAGGGACCAAGATCTTTGCACCTCGATTTCACCACAGCTTTATCAGTTAATACGGGGCTTGTTGAATTATGATTCCCTCTCTGACACTCATCAGGATCGACGTAATGATGTCACTTCATCATTATCATCTGCTGATGACTCCAGTGGCGCCAATTCTGATTCGCTGCAGCTTCGCAACGGTGATCCAAAAATTTCAAGGCGCGTCAAATGCAGGAGAGAAAAATTCATGCTGTGAGTTTGTGTATTTACTATAATTGATCATATTTTCAAATATTAATATTGCGTTATTACTTTTGCAGGTCTCTTTGACAATATGTTCCATGATTCTGTATGCTGTGAACTGCCGATTTAATGGTCTTCAAATTCTCAATAGTGTAGTACTCCTTGCTTGCGGGGTCTCTGAACGAGTCTCAGACTATCTGAATTACATTGGCCTCAGTTCGTCACGAGACTGTGCTCGCCGGGCTCTGTCGGCTCTCGGAAACCATGCGGCCAATCACCTTATCGAGGCAGCCAAGGTCACCCCACCAATGATGATGGCTCCTTTGATATGCTTCGACAACATCGATTTTGAGGAAAAAGTCCACATGAAATCTGGGCAGCGACAGAGCCGAGCTTTTCACGGAACGTGGGGTTATCTACATTCGCCCGATCCCGATCTGATGAAGGTTATTGATGTTCACGATTTATCCATTCAAGCTTTCAATTCTGCAATAGCCAAAGCCGCTCACTTGACGATCAACCCGACGCTATTCATACCTTCAAACGACGACTACATGCACTTCCAATGCATCATCAAGAGCCAGATACCCGCGCTATGCTTCAATATCTCGTTCAGCCCCAAGGTGCAAACAACACCATTCCGCTGGTCCCGCCTGCCATTGATCCAATCAATCCTATTGTCCCCAAATCCATATGTTCAAGCTCATGATGGCATCAGATAACTCCTCGGAAGGGATGTCGCATGTGATTGAAGGGATATTACAACAGACTCGAATGACTTCGCTTCAGTTCTTCTCCACCCTTCGTGTATTTGAGGCCGATCTAGGATCTTGTAAACTCTACGAGAGTCTGCGCGCTCTTCGCAGGCCCAGTTTGTACCCGCACATCGGTCTCAACAACTCTATCACCATCATGGGCGCATCCCATGTCCTGTGGAATATGGGTCAAGCAATTTTCTTACACCACTTTGGGGATAACACGAACGCAACTGACATGGGAGCATGGCACTTGCTCTCTGCACTGGGTATCCCTAGTGATCGTCCTACTCAGAAGAAGGACTTCAGCCTCATGATTACCAACATGAATCAAATTCATGAAGCGACCATTCTGTACCTGGTACTGTATGTTACGATATATCTAATTGGGGTTCCGGTTTGTATGCTCAATCTGATTTGATTACATCTTTGGTTTTCTGAAACAGCATCATAATGGGTCGTGCGAATCAGATATTACCGGTTCGGAAAATATCGATGAAGCCTGGTGATATATGTGATGTGGTCGACAGATGTTATGCGACATATTTCTCTCCAGGTGCACTCATGAAGGCCAAGGAAAACCAGAACACCAACCTCATTAATCTCATCTTACGATTGCGAGACTTCGCGACAGTTGTGGAATGCGATGGAGCGATGAGATCAGGAGACATGGGAAGGGTTCTCAAGATGTGGAAACGATGGTGTATTATGGCCCAAGGGTGCAAGGGCCTACACCAGTATGCACTCCAGTTGCCGCGTCACTACCTGCTGCTAACTGAAATTCTCCCTCCTGGACTGCGCAAAGTGTTGTGTCACTCAATGCTGATATCTCCGTCGGGTCGCGCTGGTCATTTTGTCGCCAAAGATTTTTACCTGGAAACCCAGAATTACTGGCTCAAGTACTTCTATAATCAAACTGGGCAGGGACCAAAATTATGAGGCTTGTCAATTCGATTTCCATAAACGTCCCAATGGTGAGTGTCCCGTCAGAATCCACCAAATGCTTGCGCCACATTCTCAATCGTATGTCTTACAGCTCCAATCATTACTACGCGGGATCAAAGGAGCCTCGGGCAAGCAGGAAATTTATCAAAGTCATTCAACATCTCTCAAACAGTTTGACTTAAACCAATTTATCAAAATGGCCGAACGATACGACATGACTAGCAAGAGTCGCCAAACACTGCGAGCAAACAGTGATAAACCGAGAACATTGCCGTCCTCCACGCGGGCGTCATCAAACTACAAAATGCAATCTCCGAGGCAAAGGCAGTCAGTTCAACCCAGCTATTCCCCTCCTGGATCCAAGTGAGGAAGCAGTCTCAAACAACATGGAAGGAGAAGCATGTAATGGCAACTCTGACTCACTTGAGGACCACTAATATCGTAAGTTTTCAACACGCAAGACACATCCTTGGCTCTGGATGCTGACAGTTTCTGAAAGACAGGCATCTCTCACCCGTTCACGACGCTGACCCAGGTCGGCTCTAAGTTTCGCCATCTGATCTTCGAACCATGTTTTGTGTTTTTCCCGAGTAGATTGTTGACCTTGTTGATTTTTTGCTTTGTAGGACCTTGGCAACGGTGGGCCGCTACGCTACACTACGCTACATGGCCGATAACCGTTAGCGTAGCGGTTTTTTTTCTCTTCCAAATTTGTGTAGCGTTAGTTGTGATATTGTTCTGCTACACTAACTGTTAGCGTAGCGGAAAATTTCCTTGAAATTTTCTGTAGCGTTAGTTGAAAATATTTTCCGCTACACTAACTGTTAGCGTAGCTTTTCTTGAGCTAACAGAATTTTGAAGAATCTGTAGCGTAACTTTTTTCCAGCTAACAAATAGCGTAGCGTAGCTCACTGGGAACTACGCTACGCTGCGCTACACATGCTACACTACGCTACGCTACACACAAGCTATGCTGTACTTCACTACACCTGCTACACATGCTAAAGAATTTATCAACTCAACCAATTATAGCTTTGGGGCTACACTGGTTAGGATCAAACAATTGGTCACTTGCTTGCTTCAAATTTTATTTTGATTGATCTGTTTTCTTGTTCCTACTATAACAACAGTGATGGATGAATGTGTCCCCGGGAGAATTTTCGCCCAGGATCGTCAATTCATCATCAGAGTAATCATACCAGGAACAATATTACAGTCAAAAAAGATCAAAGATGAAGTTACAAGGAAAACATTAAACGCTTGACCAATGAACAATTCTTAATGAACATGTTGTGTTTCCTCCTCTTTCTCCCTGACTTTTTCCTTGATGCATTATTATGACTGATACGGTAAGATAGTCCCCAGCCTGATATTCAGTAGGCCGGGATCACACATTTCCCGCAGGCATCCATAATACACCAGATCAATTGTCAAGAAAAAAAGAAGGCAAGACAAATGTAGAATAAAAACATTAAAAAATTGAATGATGGTTGATGAAAGAGTCTTACAAATGAAATGTGATGAAATGGACTGTTAGACAAGTGAACGATTGATTTGTTGACACAGTTATTCATGGTTGATGTGAATTTTCAAGGTTTGTATCCTCATATGGTATAGCAGGACTAAAATTTTGGTCTGTCTGGAGGTCAAATGTGATCCACTGGGTCCAATTAGATCCAGGCAGAACGATCATGCCAATTGAGCCCTGTGGACCACACCACACCTCAGGAAGGTCAAATTATGACTCAAGATATACTAATAGAACCAATTTTGACTATTGACCCAAGTTTTTCACTACACTACCGCTGAAAAAAAAAAAAAAAAAAAAAAAAAAAAAAATGAAAAAATGAAAATAAAAATAAAAATAAACATGTGAACATCCAATTTTGATATTGTGACTGACCTACTTTTTTTCTTGGTCTTAGTGCTATTCAAACTCATGCTACAAACCGGTTCCATTTCCAAAATCAATGGTTAGCATAGCTCATATAGCCACCTTGCAGGTGAAGCTACGCTACAGGTTAGCGTAGCTACTAGCTACGCTACAGGTTAGCGTAGCTGCTAGCTACGCTACAGGTTAGCGTAGCTCTAGCTACGCTACAGGTTAGCGTAGCTGATACCAAAGCTACGCTACTTGTTAGTGTAGCTTTTTTTACAACTAACACCGCTACAACACCGCTAACGGGAAATTTGGTTAGCGTTAGTTGTACTTTGGGGAGCACAACTAACGCTACGCTAACGCTACAATTTTTTTTTTCAAAATCCTGTAGCGTTAGTTGTAAAAAATTGGCGCTAACGGTAGCTTTAATGTAGCGTAGCTTAATAAGCTAACACTACGCTACGCTAACGCTACGGGTAGCGTAGCTGGCCCACCGTTGACCTTGGGACATCCATGTCCACCGATCAATCAATTTGCATAACATTTTCTCCGTTATTGACTCCTCGTTCTGCTAACTCCGGCGTATCTGGGCTCCTATTTTCTTTTGAGGTCCCCAATATATGCGCCCGACTCGTACCTGCCCCACACGATCTTGGTGCCCGACGCCCGGCCCGAGCATTTTTGGCCTTATTAGCCTTTTGTCTCTCGACCTCTTTGATTTGACTGGTCACCAGTTGCTTCCGTTTTCGTAATACCTCTTGCAGTTCCCTCAGGCATATCTTCCATTTTCTTCCAACTATAATCTTCTGATCATCGACATAAATTTTGCCCGATCGGAAGTCCTCACATGTTTTTTTCAAGAAATCTAGCTGGCCCTCCACCACCTCACCACCGAGCAAGCGATTCAATACATCGTTCGACTGATTCTTTTCAATCGCTCGCACAAAGGCACACGCTTGTTCGATTGGGAATACATCACAAGCGGCCAACTCCATAATTCTGATGTTGAAATGAGACTCGTAAAAATCTTTGAACTTTCACACCAGGAAATGCGCAAACTCTTCCATCACAATTGGCAGCGATTTCTTGAGTTGGCACCTCTGATACGTCTGACTGCTGATTTGGCGAACGAACGGTGTGTTGTTCTGCAACGTAGTCAAGCCATCGGGGTTCTTGATAAAATCATCAAAAGTTGATCTGGTCACATGTATCATATTCGTCCATACCGATAACCAGACCGGATTGCAATTCGAACATCTACATGGCGGGAATCCCTCAGCAGCCATCCTTTCCTTCTCGCGAGCGACATTGGGATCGTCATTCCTCAAGGGTATGTAGCCCAAACTGCCCAAGCCCCAACATGAATAAGCATCCAGACCTCATGTTTAGTATGTGACCATAGACGCACAGGTTGTCCAACGAGAATGCCACACGTAAGCATACAGGGGTCACTGCCAACGCATCCATATGATCGTCTCCCGGCTGGAATTCGATGTTATGGAAGTCTTTGACTGAGTTTTTCCCATTCTGTCGGATCGGTTCAACAAATAATAACGCCAGGCCTGGATCACCTCCGCGTCCACACCGACCTACCATCTGGAATATTGTGGCGGGATCACCTCGACCGACATGTACGACACGACAAACTCGATGCCAGTTTTGGCCCATCCCCAAAGCCATTGTGCTCACGATTGACGCAACTGTTCCATTGGCAAAGTCGCGAATGATGTCTTTTTTATCCTCATCGCCCGTGCAAGAATGGAAACGCCGACCGAACGTACTCTGCGGATTGTTTTGGCCACCAGGAGTACGTCTAGCTTCATTGAGCACTGTCAATCCTCGCATTGTCAAAGCTCGAGTCGTACATTAAATTAGAGTTGGCACTAGTTCCTCATCAGGTATGACATTATGAGGCCCATATAGGTGTAGGAGATTGTCCAACGACTTCATTGAATGCTGCATTGGGATGCGAAGAATTGTAATTTCCTTTCGAGATAGTTCACCTCGATGGAAGTCTATGTCTTCTTCTTTTATTTTCAAATTCTCTAGAATTGCCGATACCACCACAGGTCGACACGTCGCCAATAACAACAGGACGGGGACCCGATTGGTTGCCATGAGTCTCTCTGCCAACTCTCCGTACGAAGGACGAAATATTGAAATGTCTTCATGCTTCCCGTGTGCCACAACATCTTTCGCCTCACCCAAAGCAACCATCCCCCACATGTATATCATGTGGGCTTCATCTGCCACCATCAACACTAAGCGTGCCTGGAATTCCTCACTGAAGAAAATGTCGCGAAAAATGGGACTGTTTAAAATACTTCGGGGCTCTAGAGAAAAAAAAGTCAATATAACCCAAGAAAAAAAAATAATTAGATCACAAAAGCAATCCCAAGATTTCCATGCATCATAGAAAATACCATACTCACCACATAAATGAATGAATAAACTCCATCTATAATGTCTTTCTCACTCTGAGCATTCAAGCGCATCTTGGTCAAGTTTATTGCTGTTATATTGTGCTGTAGTTTTTCTTCCACCTACACAGTGGTCACAAAAAATAAGAAAGGTTTTGACTGAGAGCAATGAAAAAATTAATAATTGAACTTGCCTGATTATCACCGAGAGCGTCTAGGGGATTCAAAACAAGTACCACAGGCTTATCGTCGGGATTAAACAGATTCAAGAAAATTTCCGCGATTCGGCTTTTCCCGTACCCTGTTCCTGCAAGCACAAAACTGTGCCTTTTTTTTTACCAACGACATCACTGCGTTGACTTGGAGTTCTTTTGGCGGAACTCCAAATTTTGCAAGCGCATCACGATAAATGAAGTTCCTTAGGTGAATATCGGTCATATTCGTGATTCTCTGGTTGATGGAAATTGGGCTTTCCCTTGTTGATTGGCCACTCATGACGGAGAAAAGAAGTAAAAAATAGGTTCGAGGAGGAGAAGTATCAGTGGCGCCTGGATTAGCCACTTAAGAAGGCTACAGGCGCCACGGTGCTACTAAACTTCTATTGAAACTTAAATGTATTGCAAAGATGGGGGCGTGAGTACAGTGAGACTATGTAAATACAAAAGGCCCTCGAGTGGGAGTGAAATTTGCGAAAATGAAGAAGGTCTGGTTTAAGTGGTTTTTTGGGACAAAAAGAAGGGAGAAAGGGATTAAAATGTGATGATGAAATAGGCATAAACGTCAGCTACAAATCAATGCCTTCACCAAGCCAAACGGGTGAGTGGTTGCCGAGTAATTGAGGATCAAAAAAGTGGTCCAATTTTGGCGTACCGCTCACGCCAAAAAAACGGTTTTAGCGGTAAGTCCCTCCGGAGGAGGGCGCTGCGCGCCCTCCTCCTTTGGGACTTAGTTAAGTTCGCTTCTGTAGCCAAAACAGGCCCTTCTCAAGTCACCAACAGTAGCGATTAGGAGAAAATTCGCCAAAAAGAAACATGATCTCCAATCGCCCACAAAATATGATAATCACAAACGCAACATGCGGACTTCCAGAATACTAACCTCCAATAAACCATCATGTTGCTGCTTGCCATAAATCTCAGCCTCACATTGAGGTATAACTGATGTTTTTCTTATTGTGAATAGAATTCAAGTATCATGTGGGACTCATTCTAAATCACTGGTCCACTCATGCAGAATCAGAAGAAGGATGAGAGGTTGTGCCATGGTGGTAATCAAAGATGGAATGTAATAGACTAGACTTTGGTGACTTAATCTTTCCATTGTTAATGGTAAAACTTGTTTTATTAATCAAATTTCATATATTAATATCACCCTTTCTCATTAATTTTTTCTCCTTTTTCAGGCTTTGTGGCTTTCTCATACTTGCTCTTACATCTCACTTATATTTCCCTGAAATCATCATCAGTTAACAAATAAATTTCTTGTACTTGATCTCACATCTTAGCTCACAAAATCCATCCCCAGCCCCCCCCCAAAAAAAAGGGACCTATTTGGATACACCATATTGGAAAAAGTGACATGATTTCAGCTCTGTTTATAAAACTTTGGTTACATCAACAGACAAACCAGTTACTATGATTGTGCTGAAGGACTCTTAAAGGCAGAAATTAATCTCTGACACTCTCATTTTATGGAATACTTTGAACACAGGGAGGTTAAGCCCCACTCCTGTAAAATAAAATAACTTGATAATAAGAGTATATGGCTGAAGATAAACCCCTTCAAGACCAACTATTAGATTGAACAGTTTATTGCTAGAAACAAAGACCAAACTAGAAAGAGAACAAGTCAATGATAGAAGTAAGACAATCACATAAGAGGAAATAGCATACCAATCACAGAAGATTTTAATATAGAGATATTATAAACTAGGATTTGGCAGCAAGGAGGATTTAAAAGTAGCAGTCTGTAAGAAAAAAAATAGAAATAAGATTAAAGAATTCAGCAACAAGGAATCAAGCAAAAAAACAAAAGAAAGCAAGTAACAAAAAGAAGACAAACATCTTGAAAAAGCAGCAGTGCACACTACAGGAGGACAATTAAGAGGAGTGAGGAATAGAGATCAATCAGACTTGAAGAAGGGAAAAGATGAGGCTAGATTAGTTGGAGAATGGGACCAATGAGAGAAAAAAGCTTGTGAGTACATTACTGATGAAGCAGGTTGCTGCGGAAGAGGCTTTTCTTGATCAGTTGAGATAGTGGTGTTGTTGATTTTAGGATTTGAGAAAAGAGAATTTTATCTAGTTATAAAATGATGGATGAGGAGGAATAAGATCCAGAATACGACTCTTAGATTTAACCTTCAAACTGAACCCTATTAGCTAACCAATACTGAAGATCCACATAAGATGGTGCATGTCCACACAGAATTGTGACAGGTTTTGAGAACAACAGACTCATTTACAACGAGATTCAAACACCAACCACCTGCTATACAAAGGTTTTGGGAAGAGGTGATACCCAAAAAGTGTATTCTTGGTATTTGAAATATGGAATGGAAGGATTTGGCAAGCACTTCATCAGGTTGAAGCAGCCAGAGGTGGTGTCCTTTCAGCAGCTCTTTTGTAAGGAACAGAGACTGGCTTAGATGGGAAATTTTAAGGGAGCTGACCAATATTCCAGTGAGATGAAATGGATTAAAGGGGTGGGGTCACACATCAACTTAGGCTCAGCTTCAAGTCTCAGCAGCTGATTACTCAAAAACTGTCAGCTATGTGTATGAAACTAGGGGGATCCAATGGATATGCCTAGTACTAGCACTGTGCTGAAATTATCAAAAGAAGAGATTACTTTCAATCTACCTAGTGTATTGCTACTCTAGTTAAACTAATGCCCCTTGTGGCCCAATCAAGGATGGCTTAAGGTAGGAGATACCTCTTTAAGATCAACTTACTTGGTATACAAGTGAAGAAGATAGAGGTGACAGCTGAGCTGTGCTTATATCAAAGTAAAAACAGAGTTTTTAAAAGTAGCTGGCAAGCACTTAAACTGATTGGCTGCTTGACAGAGGTGGTGGTCTTGCTGCAACTACTTTTAAGGATCAAAGAGAAAGCTTTTAAATGGGGCTTTTAATAAGACTTACTATTGTTCCAGTGGTAAAAAGGTATGGTGATGGGGAGATGGAAACACTACTCTAAATGTAGGAGGAGGGAATTCACTGCACTTACTATAATATGCTGGGGTGAATCACTGAGGTTCCATCTCAACAACGGTGGGCCAGCTACACTACCTGTAGCGTTAGCGTAGCGTAGTGTTAGCTTATTAAGCTATGCTACCTTAAAGCTACCGTTAGTGCTAATTTTTGACAACTAACGCTACAGGATTTTGAAAAAAAGCAATTGTAGCTTTAGCGTAGTGTTAGTTGTGCTCCCCAAAGTACAACTAACACTAACCAGATTTCCCGTTAGCGGTGTTGTAGCGGTGTTGGTTGTCAAAAAAGCTACGCTAACAAGTAGCGTAGCTTTTGAATCAGCTACGCTACAGGTTAGCGTAGCTTCAGCTACGCTAACGCTACATGTTAGCATAGCTTCAGCTACGCTAAAGCTACATGTTAGCATAGCTTCAGCTACAAGGTGGCTGTATGAGCTATGCTAATGATTATGACATTGATTTTGGAAATGGAACTGGTCTGTAGCATGAGTTTGACTAGCACTAAGCCAACCAAGGAAAAACAAGTCAGTCAAAATAACAAAATAAAGTGGATGTTTGCATTTTTTTTTTTTTTTTTTACTTTTTCTTAAAAAAAAATAATTAATTTTTAATTTTTTAATTTTTTTAATTTTTTTTTTTTTAATTTTTTAATTTTTAATTTCTTTTGCTTTTTTAATTTTTTAATTTTTTTTTAATTTTTTTTTTTTTAATTTTTTTTTTTTTTTTGTAGTTGTAGTGTAGTAAAAAACTTAGATATGTGGTCATAATTGGTTCTATTAGTATATCTTGAGTCATAATTTGAGCTTCCTGAGGTGAGGTGTGGTCCACAGGGCTCAATTGGCATGATCGTTCTGCCTGGATCTAATTGTACCCAGTGGATCACATTTGACCTCAGACAGATCAAATTTTGACTCTTGCTCTACCATATGAGAATAAAAACCTTGAATAGCAACATCAACCATGACTAAATCTCTTAATACATCAATTGTTTAAATTATTAAGCTCATTCATTCTCTTTCATCACATTTTATTTAAAACTCATTCATCGTTTGTCTTTCAATCACTCATTCTTTTTCATTTCTAACAGACTACTCAATTCCAGAGTACTGGGGGTCAGTTTGGTGCCCAGGAAAGGTATTGAGAGTCTTAAAAGTCTAAATCTGGTCAATCTTTCACTTCTCCTTTGAAATTAATTTAATCGTTTTCATGTCTAAAAGACAATTATTGAGTACTGGGGGTCAGTTAGGTGCCCAGGAAAGGTATTGAGAGTCTTACAAGTCTGAATCTGATTGATCTTCAAGTTCTACTTTGAAATCAATTTGATCGTTTTCATGTCTGAAGGAGTTCTCAATTCTGGAGTACTGGGGGTCAGTTAGGTGCCCAGGAAAGGTTTTGAGAGTCTTAAAAGTCTGAATCTGATTGATCTTCAACCTCTACTTTGAACTCAATTTGATCGTTTTCACTTCCAAAAGACTTCTCAATTCTGAAGTACTGGGGGTCACCTAGGAAAGGTAATGAGAATCTTAAATGTTTGAATCTGATTGATTTTCAAATTCTAATTTGAACTCCATTAGATTTTTTGATGTTAATAATCTATTTGATTTTTTGATTTTGAAAATGAATTTATCTTTTATCACAAAAATCTTAGTCATGTGTTTGTTTCAGTGAGTTGGTGTAGAGTAGCGGCCCACTTTTGATCCTAGCATTCAGTTGTTAGCTATTTGTTAGTTCTGTAGCGCAGCGTAGCGTAGCTCCTATTAAGCTACGCTACGCTGTCTGTTAGCTGGGAAAAAGCTACGCTACAAATTCTTCAAAATTCTGTTAGTTCAAGAAAAGCTACGCTAACTGTTAGTGTAGCAGAAAATATTCTCAACTAACGCTACAGAAAAATTTCAAGGAAAATTTTGCGCTACGCTAACTGTTAGTGTAGCGGATGAATATCTCAACTAACGCTACACAAATTTGGAAGAGAAAAAAAACGCTACGCTAACGGTTATCGGCTATGTAGCGTAGTGTAGCGTAGCGGCCCACTGTTGATCTCAAGGCCAAAGAAGGCCACCTTTTATATTCTAAAAGTCTCCCAGGAAGCTACAGGAAGGACTTAAGGTGTATTGCACCATTCTCACATCAAATGATGCCATAATAGTGTCATCTTGTACCATCATAGTTCATTTGAGTGCTTCAATTCATTCTAGGTCCCCATGGCATCATAATGCACCAATAACATCATGTGCCAACTAATTGAATCACATTAATTGGAATAAGTTCTCACAGACTGCTCATGTGGAACTTTCTCAGGTTGCTCTAATCTCAATTATATTACTATTGAAATTGTACTACAATCTACTTGTATACAATTGGGATTGTATTATAATTGAAATCCAGCTAAATCTCCTCTCTCATTGTTTAAATAAGATTTGAACTGTATTCATTTCTTATTTATGTACATATTACATTATTTTTATGTACATATTATATGTAAATAAGTTATTTACATATTTAATGCACAGTCCACAGCAATGATTAATCTTAATACTTCTTATGGTACTTTGAGTTGTGACAAGATACCAGGAGGAGTAGGAATTTTGGGTAGGCCCAGTGGGTAACCCTAGGTAAAATTACATGAGAAATCCATTTCTAAAATAAGATTCAAGGATTTATCAATATTAAATGAGATAAAATACTATTATTACAGCTATGCAGGCTTTTGGATACTCTGGAGTATCTCTAAGGCTGACAAAAGCACATGTCACAAACCAAACATCTCTCCTTGATGCATAACACCCACCCACCCAAAAGCTCAGCATTCTCAAATCAAAAGCACTCATGCATTCAAAGAATTGACTTTCACAAAGCAAGACATTCAAGAATTGACCAATACTCCTTTTTCAGTAATCTCTTGATTCTTCCAGATTCACCAGTCACACTTTGAACCTTATGTCTGGAAAATCTTGGCACTAGATGTTTGTTCTGCATTGAGTTTAGATGTTTGGTTTTTTGAAGTGTACTTTTGAGTAAGAAGCTGAGACTCAATGCTTGAAAGCTGTGACAACTGAAAAAGGGGGTTTAATCACTAGAAGGACTTATTTGACTACTCAATAGATATTCCCTAGGAAAGAGGCCTCTTTTATTTATTTTGCTGATGCCTCTGTGTTGAATTCAACACCTTGGAAAGCATTTTTAAGCTCCCCAGTGAATCTCTTGGGGCTGTGGCATCTTTAACAGCTCCTTTTTGTAGATTTAGATATTATTTAAAGGATATGTTATCAATATGGTGATAGGCAGGCACCCTTTCATGCCAAAATCCCCCCAACCAGTTATCAACTCAAACACCATGATGCAATCAGCCCAACCCTCTCTGACAATGGAAGAAGAAGGTTCAGGAACACTGCAGGGCACTAAATCTAGCTCCCTGAGGCTGAGGTGTATTTTGATCTGGCCTTGGGGTCCTAAACATGTGGTGTAAATTTGATGTTAATCTCCCATCTACACCTCCCACAATAGAGATGGCCTAGGCCCTGTTTGGAGGTAGTAATTTGATGTGATTACATGACATGGGTGATATGATTTGCTTTTTCACATATTTGTCAAATGTAAGGGTGTTTGGAAGTGTGGTAAGAGTTAATATCACACAGGACTAGCACCCCTGAGGTGCGGGCTATACCTGGCGATGAAGATAGAAGTTTTCTCATTTGCCAAACACCTGTGTTATGTTGTGTGGGCCTCTGTGAGGCCCGGTTTTAGGGCTAGCCCGGAGAGGGGAAATAATCCCCGACCCCTCCGTGAGCACAGCAACCCCGGCAACAGCGGATGGATTCAGCGCATACAAGTGATCTTACGTCATTGACTCGGACACTTCCCCTGTTGACCACTTTGAACTTTTTCATTCCCAAACCGAAAATTACCCACAACTTCTGTCTATCGACACGGATCAAGCTCGTTTCCTTCATATTTCATGGGTGGAGGACCTAACACACCGCCACATTCGATGAGCTCGCTCGAGGAAACGTTCGAGGACGAGCATCTGCTTGAGCACTCGATTGATGGTAGAAGTGTTTGTTGGAATACTATATATTGCAATTACCGCCTTGGAATCAGATCCATTACTGCCCCACATGTTTCTGAATCCTGGCTGCTTTGGTAGATACTCTCGGATGACTTGGTTGAAATCACCCGGCCAACGCCCTTTCGGCTAGGAGATGTCCCCACAGATTCCAATTGTCACTCCAAAGACCCCAGCTCTGATTCCTCTCAATTACCCGTCACCGGTTCAGATGGAATCCAGGAAGAAGATCCACAGCCTTACAAGTTACGCTGGTCGAAAAGCAAGGTTTATATCGTAAGGCACCCAGACCGACTCAGTTGTTGATCCATCACCTCGATCTGAATGCTGAACATTTTTGCTTTCCCTTTCCACCTTCAGCACCCTACCAGCTTCCTTCGTGACAATCTGTCAGGTTATGTCGGAATTCTCCAACGTGTAGATCTATTTCAGTATTCCAATCAGTTGCGAATTCCATTAATCTTTTGGTGCGTCGCGCAGGCCCCCAGATCGTTCTATCTTAGTTGGATTCCCGAGCGCGCAATCGAGGACTCCATGGAGCGAGAGTCTTGGATCAAGCTGGATCTCGATCCTCAGCTTTGTCCGTCTCTTCCATATTCTTGAGATTGCCGAAAGGGTCTTTCACTCTCTTTCGGAATAATCAAACAATTGCTGAATCCCCCGATTTTATCTTCATTTTATAGCAACGGATGAGGACATACTGGTGAAAGTGCCTATAGATTCGCATGCTACTCCGGCTTACGCTTTCTCTGTACCCATCGATTCCATTCACTCCGTCATTCTCACTCCTCCAACCCTGAGCTCCTGGTATGGAACTGTGGTGATCAACGTCTTCTGTGGACCAACTCTCCCGAAACTCTACTTCCATGACGATGAGTCTCGCTCCACACAGTTTTCCCGGGAAAGTCGCGAAGTACGGTTGGCGCAGAATCGACTCTCGTCATTACCGGCAAGCTGGGGTGGCGAGGCGCTCCTCACGCAACTTCGTCGGTTTGCTGATGTCTGCCAATCAACTAGACAGCATGGCCTATTCCTAATAAATCCTAGTAAAGATGAACGGGAAGAACATCTCACGCCGATCTTTTCAGATGATGCATTGGAGGCGCCCAACTCTCCGCCGAAGCGAAACAGCATACTTCATCAAAGCCTAAGGAATGGGAATCACTCGGGGTCAATGGATGAGCTTACTTTTAACATCTTGAGTTCTTTTAGTAAGCTTACTCAGAAGTTAGTAAATCTTGATGGTCTCCAAGAATCTTCCATCGATGCAATGTAC
Source organism: Puccinia novopanici (assembly GCA_004348175.1). Classification (NCBI taxonomy): domain Eukaryota; kingdom Fungi; phylum Basidiomycota; class Pucciniomycetes; order Pucciniales; family Pucciniaceae; genus Puccinia; species Puccinia novopanici. Next base: position 29,791 of record SMGU01000245.1, read on the forward strand.
TCACTTCTGCATTTTTCTGCCAAATGACAGCGCAAAATCAGCTGCCCAAATGGTCTTATCCCACCGGCTTGCCAAACCCATCATTCCGCATGTTTGTCACCGTTTCAGACTTCCACAAATTGGAAACATGCGATCACAATGTATTTCATTAACTAATTCATCATTCACTGATTCAGTTACCTCAACCTATTGCCTCACTTGCTAACGGCGAACCAGAATTCATCAGATGGTCTCAGCAAGCAGGAGTTGAAGGCTATGATGCTGCACGAGTGTATTTGGCCAAATGGGCTTCCATTGTGGCGGCCCAAGGCGAGCGGTCCCGGCGGGCAGAATTCAATGATTGGGATCCGGAACCCATTGTCAATGACAATCATCTTAGTCCCTTAGATGGCGGATTTGAAGTGATTCATGTACGGATATATCTCACAATTCTGGATTGAGTTGCCACCGCTCACGTGGCATTCTAACTTCGACTTTGTTTAACTTAACTTTTCCCAGGCTACTTACCAAGTGCCAAAAGTACGGTCCCAACGTGCACCTGCTCAGCCAATTGAGTTGGAAGAATTCGTCGCATGGCAGGACGATTCCGGTAAATTATTGTTGGATAAGGCTGAAGCAAGGCGGAGAATTTTTCAACGGGGAGTCGCGCCCGCGGCCAGAAAACTGGTATGGCTATTTTTGTTAGAAGTCCATGATTGGCAGAGTACATCTCATGAAAGAGAATTAAACCGGAACCACATGACGTAAGTCTTGTTACTTGAGTGGCTGTAGTTGCAACCAAAAATCAGTTTCCATTGACTTATCTTGTTCATTCACCAGTGAAGAATACCAGAAGCTCAAAGCCTCTTGGGAGATAGAAGGTGAAGAGTTGAGGTCTACTGCTTCATTTCAAGAAGAGGCTCATCGCATAGGTATGTTGTAAACGCCCCGCCTGATTACTCCTATAAGCGGGCCTAACATGTGCACTGAACATGTGCAAAGAAATCGATTGTCGACGCACTGATCGCGGCCAACCCTACTTTGCGACCCCTTCGAACCCTGCCGCCTATGACGCTATTAAACCAGAGGACGACTCCAATATGCCATCCACAAATGTTCACGTTGAAACTGTTGGAAGATTCTGATGACTTACAACATTTGGGAGAAAGAGCTTGGTTAGTCCCTGCTACATCTTCCTCTCGACATATTTTCCATACCGCCTCATCAGTGCCATCTATCATTGACAGTCAACCCGCATGAATCAACTCAAATATAAACGTATTCTTTCCAATTCTAGGTTACGTTCAAGGCATGAGTGATCTGTGTGCCCCTCTTTATGTTGTTTTTGAGGCGGACGAAGTCACTACATACTTTGCCTTTGTGAAATTGATGGAAAAAATGGTGCGTCTGCCATCACCTCTGACCTTTGAATACGCACAAAGCATTACAGTCGAGAACTGACCCCTCAGCTCTCTGTTCTAGAAGAGTCATTTTTTAAGAGACCAGAGTGTGCGCCCGATGGTATCCACCCCGTTTCTTATGACACTTTCTTCTAAGTCTGACAGGACACTTTCTTTTCTTCTCCGTTTTACATACCTTCTGGAAATTATTTAGGGGATGAGAGACGAACTTTCTCGACTTCAACAGCTGTTGCTCTTGATCGACCCGCAGTTGTACTGTCATTTTGAAAAAACCAACAGCCTGAATTTGTTCTTCTGTTTCCGGTGGATTTTGATCAGTTTTAAACGGGAGTTTGAGTTTCATGATGTGTTAAAAGTTTGGGAAGCTGTAGGTTTTCCCTTTCATCTCTTCCCCTACTGACCCTTAATCTGCCACCTCGTTAAGCAACTTTTTTTCTATCTCTAGTTGTGGACAGACATGTGCGGACCTCATTCCGACTTGTTCCTGGCACTCGCCGTGTTGCAGACTCATCGCGAGCCTATCATTCGCTATCTACAGGAGTTTGATGAGGTGAGTTTACTGAGAACAACGCTACAATGCAACAATATGTTAACCCCTCCGATGTCATACCTCCCCCCTATTTCCGCTTTACAGGTACTCAAATATATCAATGACATTGCAAATGTGAGTCCAAACCTCGTTGCGAGTACCAAAAAATCTGATTGGAGAAGCTGATCAATATGCGCCTTTGAAATTGGTTCGCAAAGACCCTTGAGTGTGATACACTCTTAACCCAAGTGGGTATATATTCAATGCTCTTCTTGATTGTAAAAGTTTTACGCAAACACTAATGTATCTATCTGGCAGGCACACATGTTGTACTTGACATACAAATCGATCATTGAAACCCGGTCAACTGTGACGCCAGATGGAATCCAAGTCATTGAATGTGGCAAGCGTAATGTGGTCGTCACGGACGAACTTAAAAGTCTGTTGTAGTTCACCAAGCTCTGCCAACTCGGCGCAAAGTGGATGATCCAGGTTCTTTTGCCAAAAGTTGAATTTTTATTGTGATGAATCCTTCACCAAGACTCCCTATTCTGCCCTTGCCCTTGACCTTTTCATCTTTTGTGAGCTTGTCATGTTGTAATACTAATATGTTGTATCCAACTTCTGTAGTCCCTTTTCCCTGAATTGTTGGAATGTATCAAGAGCATCTCACCTGTTCAGATCCACCACATCTAGTCCGCAGTGCTCACGAAAGGTCATGTTGAGCCTGAGTTTTTTCACGGTTGCCACTCTGCTTTTACTACAGAGAGGCTTTGGGCCTCAGGTTGTCAGCAGGCTGCGGCTACTGGCCGGGCCCTGGCATTTGGTTCGCATCCTCCATCGGAGCACCCGAATGCCAGCTGCGGGGATTCAGGGGCCCGTTTCGCACGCAGATGCCCCAACCAAAATCCCCCGACCGCCGATCTGATTCCAAACCCCTTTGACTTTCAACTCAGCACATATCACTGGTTGCGTCATCAGCTTTCTTGGAACTTATTCTCTCAAATGGAAGACGAAAAAGAACGGCCGTCAATCGATTTGGATTCGACTCCCGTTGTCGAAGAAGAAGATTGTGATGAGGTCAGCTTGACTGTTCTGTCGTCTAATGCCTCAGAGGCTGATGTCCCATGAATTGTTCTACACCGAATCCGATCCCATGATCCGTCCTTCCCCAACAACAAGGATCTAGACATGTCCCAAGCCGGTCACTTGACCTGGCTAGTCAAGATTCCAAAATTCCTTTCTGAACGATGGCTACAACAAGCTCAGCTAGGGGGGAATGGCGCCGAGCTTGGTACGATGAGAGTCTATGAAGAGTTGAGCTCGCGCTATTATTTCCACAGGCTCTCCTTTGGGACTCAGGTACCGGATATAATACTCACATCCACCCTTCATTGTCCGATCAGTGATGGCAGAGGCGGTCCACGAAAAATTGAACTCGTTTTGGAAGACGTGCCCAACCTCCCCTCGTTCCAAAGACGTACAAGTTGGATGTCCGGAATTCGGCGAGCATGAATCTATACGTTTTTGATGAGCTCGCTAAACCTGAACCGGTGGCTTCAACCTCGAAACCGGAACCAGCTGAAAGTAGTTCTGCATACAAGTTTGACATTCCTCGTCGCGTCCGACCTAAAGTCGCACGTGGGTGTCCTTGTGTTCATTATTCTTTTTTCCTCCCTCTGACGGCTCCAACATGATGATATGAAACAGGTCGACCAAAGTTGTCTGGAGTCATCGCTCATGAATGTCAAGTTTCGCCAGTCCTTGATGACAATTATCGTGCAGTCATGCGTGCTCGTCAGAAGAAGGCCTCTCAGCCCAAACGAACCATCATGCGAGTCAACCAGGATGCTGGAACGTTAAACCGCATGGCCAGTGGTGTTACGACCCATGCTCAAGCTAGCAAATTTGCCGCATTTACAGTTAGTTTTCCCCAAGGCTTAGTCACAACCATCCTCCCCGTTCTTTTCCATTCTATACTCGGCTTAATTTTAATGACTATCTATCTTGATACAGAGATCTGTGGCTAAGTCTCAAGGGACAGAGAAATTTACTCGAATGCCACGTACAGAGTTGATGGATGCTTTGTTTGCCAGCTTTTTGCGCTATGACTATTGGGCGACCAAAACCCTCAGGTGAGTTGCTCTCTTTCTTTCTGCAATGAATACTCAGGTGTGGTTTAACGTTATCGAGATGATTCAGGCAACAAACAAAGCAACCGGAAGCCTACCTGAAAGAAATATTGACTGAGATCGCCACCCTTATGAAAGCCGGACCTTATGTTGGTCACTGGGTATTGAAGCCAGAGTATGCTCAACTCAATCGTTCGAAAGCCGCACAAAAGTTTGCCGAGGCCGAGGCTGCGGGCAAGGTGGAAGCCGAAGAGGCTGGGAAAAGTCCCTCCAAAATGGACGAGGACGATGATGAAAACTTCGGCTCGGATGACGACGATGACGACGACGACAACGACGCAACGGCGATCACAGCGGCTAGGGGACAAGGACAAGGACAAGGACAAGACCAGGGAGCTGACCAGACCTCTGATATGAGCATTGGCAGCTCACCTGCAAGCAATCACTTGGGTGGTATCCAGCAATCACATCTTCCAGCCAAGATGGATCAGCCACCATCTCAAGACGCGTTCAAACAGGTAAAATCTAGTCGACTCTCCATGGCCATACGCGGATTGGGTGGTTTTGATGAGGAAGATGAGGATGAGAGCGACAAGGAGCAGGATCAGGGCACCACCAACATGGGATCAACACAACAGGCTCAGCCAAACAAGCAGGCTGACCAGATCCAAGTCCCCGATGAGCCAACCACGGCTCACACACAATCGAAAAAACCAAGTCGATTGACCCAGCTCTTTTCGGACTGGGATGACCTCTCACGCGAGTTGGAAAACGCACGTGATGGTGTCCCAGGACCTTCGCTACCATCGGAAGATTCGGAAACCACGACGAAGAAACAGAGGAGTCGGATCTCTGAATTCCTTCAGCCACCCCAAGATAGCTCAGATATCGAGGAGCAGGCCGATTCGGCGTTAATCGATTTCCATGACCCTACTCCCTCCAACCCCTTGGCCGCTTCCATCAGACCTTCAAATCACCGAGCCTCCTCTTTATCAGCAACCATTTCCTCACAAAATGTCCCACAACATCCGGATTTGATTGATATGAGTATTGAACACACCGCGACGCAGGAACGATCAACTCATCCATCAAGTCCCAGATCTACTCTACCTGAGTTATTTCAGTCCCGACCTCCCATTCTGTCGACATCATCTGAACCCTTTTCGAGGGCTGGGAGCTTGTCGAGGTTGTCACTCGAGCCCGTTCTGCCAAGGTTGTCTGCAGTCCGTAACTCCCAGATCATCTCATCTGCATCTCCATCTCGCCGCCTATCGGGATCCCTCTCGGGCTCCCCCCAAAAGTCGCGCCTGTCCTTCGCTTCCCCCCGCCGCTCTACCGTTCCTGCAGCCCCACCTCATTCGTCCAACCAGGACACCTCACGCCTTATTGCGGAAAATCCCCGCTCCAACTCGACTGATCCTTTCACTACTACCAAACAATCTGATTCCGATATCCATCAGTCATCACAGCTCAACCTCCATTCAAATCTTTCCACCAGAGATCGCAGTCCTTCCGTCCTTCCACCACCGCCCCAACCTTCACCACCACCAACACTGATCAGCTTGAACGAGTTTTTCGAACAAGCTGAGATCCGCTTCATAAGCTTATCTCAACCGAGGGTTAGAAACCATGATCAACAAGAGCATCCCCATATCTCTGAAGCCCAACAACGAACATCCAGTTTTGCTCAACAGATCTATGCTGGGATGGTCAAGATACCTCGCCTGCGCTTGCTGGAAAGTGTGCGTCCAATGATCAATCCATCTCCATGCGTTGTTTGAACATATCCGTTGATATCCTCTCCTGTCTGGTAGTCCTCTCGAACCTTGCGACAAAAGACAGAGCTCCTGGATTTCACCACCAAAGAGCACGAGGGCTCGATCGAGCGAAACGGGCAAGGATCCAAGCTCCTTCAGCAATGGGTTCACCTTCAACGAAAACAGGCCCAGCTTGTCCAGAGTAACAACCCTCAAGCCTCCCAGAAAGCTATGGAGGATCTTAACCAGATTATGAACCAACTTCGGCTCAAGAAAAACTGGGTTGAGATGTGCGCCAAACGTGACTGCCTACTCTTCGAGATCGACATGTGGAAAAATTATCAGTCACATTTTTCTGTTCGGACGGCTAAATTAAATCAAGTAGGTCGTTCCATTCTTGCTTGTCCAATGTCTGTTATTTGTGGTTTTGACTCTCTCTCTCTGTGTGTGTGTCATCGTTCGTGTTGATTCAGGATCTGGAGATGATGAGAAAGTTAGACTCGATCGTCAAACCTTCCACAGAATCATTGAGGGAACGTAAGCGCAACCTTACCGAAGAGATCCGCCGCCGCAAACAAAAGAATTCCGAGATTGAGAACTGCGACCAGAACCTTTTGAAAGCGCTGAAGGAGGAAGCCAAGGATCTAGCGTAAGTCTTGTGCACCGGCCGAGTCGTTAGGGATTCCCATCTGATGTGATCCATCAACAGGGCTGAGACCGAAGCCAATCGAAGGGCCTTAGCCGAGTCAGACTTGGAGCGCAATCTTTGGCTCGGCAAGTTCGCGGAATTGGAGGAGGAGAAGAACGAGCATGTTCAACGTATCGAGCAGATGAAGTTAGATCCAGACCAGAGCCAAAAGTGCACGGTGCAGGAGCTGATCCGATTGAACAGTAAGTCAGGGCGTCTAACTTATCTTTTTATATATGCGGAAACGTTGACACCCCTTGTCTCTCGTGTGTGTATCCGTAGATGAGTTTGTGATGTTGCAGAAGATGATGGGCTGGGAATTGGTCCGGTTCGACCACAACATGATGGCCTTCATCTTCGTCTCTTCCATCGCAATCACATTCCATCTCGACCCACTGAAATCCGGCCAAGCCTTTCGAAACGTCGGGAGGATCGAGTTCCGCTGGACACCCCCCGCCTCGACCAAGCCATGCAGCATCATCCAGAAAGATACCCAACTTGATACCATCGAACAATTCTTCTTCGGTCATCTCAGGGCCCATTACGAAGGCAAACCACTCCAGGGAAGACTTAAAGTTTGTCATCCCCGTTCTCCCTACACACACACACACACAACAAAAGGAAAAACAAAACAAGGAAAGCTACCCTAGTCACTGATTATTATTATTTTTTGTTTATCTGGGAATAGGAGTTTGTTCAAGAGATCACGTCGATCTGGCACCAGGCCCGGCAGCTAATGTGGGAGATCAAGAACGTCCAGGGCCAGTTTTCGACGGGGGTACAGCTGTCGAAGGAGGGTGCGGGGAATGGGGAGGGACAGATGACGATGGATGTGGTGGTGACTTTGCGTGCTCCCCGCACCCGCGCCGTCGCCCATTGTCACTTCCTCTTCTCTGGCGAGGAGGTGCTGGATTGGAAGGCCCCCTCCCCGCTCGCTCATGTCTCTTGTAAAGTCGACTCTCCGCCCTCCGATCCCAAGAAGAAACCCATCGAGTCAGTCTCCTCTCTTCTCATCCTTTATCTTGTCAGCTTTTCTTGGAGGGGCGAGGGCTAATCGTTCCGCTTCTGACATGATAACAGCTGTCTCAATCTTAGCTATGTGCTTTCTGAACACATCGACAAGGGCCATCAAGGCGCCCTGAAGGAGGCCTGTCTGGAGGCCCTGGCCTGTCTGGACCGATGACGCGCGTCTGTCTGCACTCATCGACCTTCTTTGCTTTGCTTGCTTATATCTTCATCCCCTCAGTCCTCTCTCTTCTCTACTGCTGTCTGACTTGGCAGCTTCTTCTCCTTCTACTCTCGTGCTTTGTTGTACGCTGCACTCTCATCTGTGTGTGTGTGTGTCTGTTGTATTCGTGTCCTGTATGTATCTGCTTGGATTAGATTCTTAATGGACAGGGCCAAGAACATTATATCGTGATCAATTTAACTGTTTTCTGACGCGCAGTGGTTTCGCTTGCGACGACATGGCCGCCTGAGTATGCGTACAACCCCCTCCTTCTTCGATGCTCATACAGTGGGTGCGGCGAGCCTCCGTTCCCATCCTATCCTGTTTTGTCCACCCATGTTTCTCTGCAAGCGGGGACAAACATCTCATGTCTTCAGTTATTACTTTTTGTCCTTCCCTCCCTTGGTGCTGCTGAGCACCACCAGCTTGGCATGGATGCGCCAGCGGGCTGCAAGGGGGCTGTGCGAAGAAGAGATAGAGGAGGGGAATTCATGCGCCCGACGGACCGCCCTACACCGGGACACCACCGCCTCGCCGGGTGCAGGCCAGAGCCCCTTGATCTGAGGCCCGCACCCTTGGGCCTCCCGCTAAGCCCGGATTCGCTTGCCCGCTCCGCAGGCGCCGTCTTCTCACTCCCCCTTTCCGCCGCTCCTGCTGCGCCCTGCAAGCACCTTTTGTCCATACTCAGGGCCAACAGACTAAACAGGAGGGCACACATGCTTTGCATGCAGCTACTCACTTAGTCTTCTTCTTTTCGCAACAAAAATTACGGCCGCTTGTCACCGGCTCGTTACTTCATCTCAGCATCAGGATTCTCAAACATGTGCAAATCACTCTGGGTGGCCCGGCTCACATTGCCGACCTATACGTCGTCTTGATGGTGGGCAATGTCAGCCGGACCACTCACTTATTTTTGCCATTATCTCTAATCCCGTATCATTACGTGTCGAGCCGCTCCCTTCCTCCGGAACTTTTTTCTTTTTTTTTGCGACATATGACTTGACTCTGCGGTGAGCTTGTATGACGGGTGTATCCTCCCTACTCAGACGCCATGGGCTGGGACTATCTATATTGGCATCTTGGACGAGGTGCTGGCAGGAGCGCCGGTTCGAGACGGGATGGGGGGTGAAATCAAGCTGAACACTCCGAGGCAGATATGTGTCAGAATCTTGGAAATGTAAGCCGTGCGTCCTGTGCAGCCTGATCCCAGGGAGAAATACTTTGCGGCTTAGGGCTGGCTTGGACTTCGCTCACCAAGCCTCATGGCCAACACAAGCGATAGATAGAGAGGGCACATCGCGAGGAATCGCGGATTTGCCAGTGTCTACAAGTGGGACTCCAAAGAGAAAGCCCCCAGAGAGCTTGAATGTATGCACATGAAGTAGAACACACAAATGAGGGGTAGGGTGGGAAAAACGAAGCAATGATGCAAGTGCAAGCAGCTATGTTGAGGGATCAAGGCGAGAAGTGGAGGATTCATGGGGGAATCAGCGGGGTGCATTCTGGGGATGATCGCCATTGAGGTTGTCGCTGTGGGGTGGCACAAGAGATGGCATGGAGTCAGTGAGTCTGCAGGGCAGAGGGGGCAGAGGAGCGCGTAAATCGCGGGACATACAAGTCCCAGGTCAGTCCTCCGTAAAGAAGTCCGTCCTTCTTCTCCTGCTCCGTGGGGTTGAACTCGTCGAACAGCTGGCACATACATCATAGCGGCCATCAGTGTTTGTCTCTCAACTTGGCCGGGGCAGTCAAGTGACAAAAAAAAAAGAGTAGTCACCTTGATGGTCAATGCAATGTCGAAGCAGCCAGGCTCGAATCTCACAGTGTTGAAGCTGCAGCCTGAAAATAAATATCAAGGAAAATAAAAATAAAATCACCCTACGGCATGAGATATGGCTGCTTTCCTAGGAAGATAAATATGTTTCGAAGAAAAAAGCCGGAGCACGGGGGCGTTGAGGCTTACCGTCGAGGAGGGGAACGTATTTGACGGTTTCGGGCTGCCCTTTCCTCTGCACGTAGCTGAACAAGAGCAAAGTGTGATGTTGGGGAGGCGCGGGGTAAGTGGGCATTACCATAAGAGCAATATAGGCGTATGCAGCGGAAGAAGACGGCTTACACTCCCTTGCGGCAGTTGGTGGGGTTAGCACTACGGGATGAGAGAAAGGCGAAGATAAGTTTGCCTTTCGAGAGATAGGGTGTATACAGAGAAAGCAACATGTACCCGTTCAACCATCCGGCGGTCTTGGCGGTCGGATTGGTTTGCTCCGGGCCGCTCCAGAGACACACGCCTTGCTCGGCAGTGGAGTCGTAGAAGCCGCAGACCTGCGCACCAACAGTTCGTCAGGACATCTTCACGACACGCCGTCCTCTCCACAACGCGCGGAAGGGGTACTTACACCGTTTCCGCCGGCAACAGCGAAGCTCTAGTCATCCATGCACATCACCATGACCAGGGGTCAGGATTCTGATAGCTGCAAACACGGGACTCATGGAGTAAGAGAAAACATGAAACACACCGGTTTGGTAGTGTCGTATCGTCGGACCAGGCCGTCCTCGCTGCGCTTGACGTTGTTGGCGGCGCCCGGGTTCAGGACGAACTGCAGAGCGCAAGAGAAGGAGGAGAGAAAGGGAGACTGTTCAGACGGGGCCGGTTCTGGAGGGGGAGTTTTGAAGGGTGAAATCTTATCTGACGGCTTGGGCAGGGTTGATCTGGTCATGCTTGACGACAGCGGGGCATCTTTTCTCGGTCTTCTTGGCAGAGAACACACAGCCGTCCTTCTGCATAAAGTACTTGTAGCAGCCCGTGTGGCTCTTGATCTTGGTCTGCGCCATCACGGCCGGAAGCACGAGGCTTAAGAACACCGCGGAGATCGTGCAGCTGGCTCGCATTCTTGTATAAAGAAAAAAAATATGTAACAAAGAAAGGGTTTTAAGGGCAAAAATGGGCTGGTAAAATTTGTGTACAGGCAATGGCAGAGAGGGATGGGGTGTGGGCGCGTCCCATCCCAAGCAGCTCTGGCTTTATATATCCCTCCCCAGCTCTCCTCGACATACCGCTCTTCCCCATCCGCGCTCCTGCGTCTTAAAAGCGCTCCCACACACCAGCGCAGGAAAATCCTGATTCCTAAAGCAGGAAAACTAGGGCACATGATGGAGCTGATCATGGGGATCAGAGATCCTCCTAGACGACGCTTTTTTACTTCGGTTAAGGTACGGCGAAATAGAGCCACTTGAGTGCCCGCGCTCTCTGGCTATCACCTCCGTCTGTCCTGATCTCCGTAACCGCATCGCAATAAGCGCCTCGCTTGCCGCCCAGGCCTTGCGCAAGACTCGTGTGGCTGAGGGTAGGCTGTCGCATAAGACGGCCCAACATGTCGAGTAGGATTTCTCCTCGTGCGGCCGCACCATTCCTTCTTTCATCCGAAAACCCTTGACGGGCAATGTTGGAACCTCCTCATTTCGAGAAGAATATCCCGCCATTCGTCCGCCCTCCTGCTGCCATGGCCGTTTTGGCTCTCCGAGAAACAGCAGATACGCGCCGGTGAGCGGGAGCACTTGCATTCTGGGACGGCGACGCGGCAAGCACAATGGAAATCACCGGTTTGGTGAGGGAGAAAAGAGGCGAAAAGAATGGGGAAAAATAGAAAGGAGGATAAAACAACCGGTACAAAGCAGTAGCTACATGAAACCTCATCTGATGATGATCACGGGAACCCTAATCTTCCACCTCTCTTTAAACTACCTCGACGTCTCACAGGGCCAGAATGTTGTGCCGCAGGGCAGCCGTAGCGTCACACTCTCCAGGCTGTTGTACAAATAGTCACCGGGCATCTCATGTAATTAGTAAAAGTCTACAAAAGTCAAGTAAATATGGTTCATCATTACTACAATGATTTAGGAGACCATCATGCATAGTTACAACATTCAGAGAGTAGCAAAGGAAGTGAAGACGTTGTACACAAATAATCAACAACAACATTCAGAGAGTAGCAAAGGAAGTGAAGACGTTGTACACAAATAATCAACAACAACATTCAGAGAGTAGCAAAGGAAGTGAAGACGTTGTACACAAATAATCAACATAGCTGCTAAATCTTCAGTTGTTGCAATGCCTTAAGTCGATTATCCCCATAAGCAATAATGCCGACTTTCCGGCCCATATGAGGCCCGGCAAAAATTCAGCAAAACATTCTCCAACAATTTTTGCTGAGTTTGGCACTTTTTTTTTTTTTTTTGGCTGAGCATGCTCAGTTTGCCCCTTTGTTTAAGTTTGGAAAAAGTAACATACATTTTCCACCCCAATTTTGACCTTTCTTCTTGGGGGGGAATGGCAAATGTTTGTAGTGGCAGATAGAGCAAAGTCCAGTTTTTCAATAAGTTTTTTCAGGAGCATGATCCCCATGGCTCTCCACTTTTCACACCCTTTAATCTTGGTAATGGGTGGTTGTCTGATGTGGTGAGCAAGCAAAGACCAACTTGAATTGAAACAACGGACATGACGTTGTAAGGAATTGTGTCCTGCATCAGAAAGTAAACTGAATACGGCAAAGTTACCATGGTACAGCAGGTACACTTTGGTCACCAGGGGTGCAGCCAGCCACATGCTTCTGTCACAAATACAATGGCTTTTTTTTTCTCACAATATTCCAAAGTACTGGGTGTTTTGAAAATGAAATGGCTCATTTCTGCCCTCATGCCTGGAGCAATGAGACCAGGATTGGATCTGAAAATGCACCCAGGCCAGGGGGTTGTTTGCCTTGAAGGGCGGGGAAAATGGAGGGAGGAGTGAGTTGCAAATTGGGAATTAATAAGTGTGAAAAAAATACATCTCAATTCTCCTAAGGCGCTCAGGCCAAATACTGCTTCTACCACGTAAGCCTCTCTGTGAGACAGAGACCCTGCGGGGTGTCTCACCTTAGTTAGCCAGAAATTATAAATGACTTT
>SMGU01000246.1:0-10857 GCA_004348175.1 Puccinia novopanici
GAGAAAAGAAAGAAAAATAGAGAAAGAATAGAGAAAAAGAATAAAAGAAATATTTTTTTAATTTTCAAGTTTAAGAGTAGCTATAATGGTAAGTGCTCATAACCTATTGAACAAGTGAAAAGGAAGGTGGTGTACTGTGGGACTCGAACCCACAACCTCAGCATTCATGAGTGATGCTCTAACCATTGAGCTAAGTACGCATTGCTAATGTGTTGATTTGTAGTGAGTACATTGGTTATGTACAGCTTGTGTGATGGTATTGCCTCCAATGCTGTTAGGAAGTCTTACATGGATGTGTTAGCAATGTGTATCAAGCAGTGCCTAGTTTGACACTTCAACAATAACTTCCTTTTTTTGCCTATATCCTTGCCATGAAAAACTGAAATGTATGTTAGTTATTTAATTTCAAAGGTAGAATACCACAAAAGTTCCGTAATTCAATTCCTCAATTATTCATGCTGTCTCCTTTTATAAGAATGTCTGTGTGGACAGCTCACCAACAACACAAAACCAGCTCCCCCCAAAAAAAGAAACAAGGACATGAAAAAAATATGATTCACTTGGATCGTTCGAGATCCCAGTGTGTTCTTTATAATGATAGCGAATGATTACTTCAATGAGGAATGTTATAAAAAAGACGAGTTGAGATGGAAAACAGAAGAGATGAAAAGTTTGATAGGAGCGGAACAGAAAGAATATGAGATTGGACAGAATGAGGGGCAGAACTAAACATAACAAAGCGGAGAGAAGAGAAGGAAGTCCAAAGAAAGACAACAGAACTGATACTAGAAGACAAGAGGAACAGTGAAATTCAACAGAACTGATACTAATAAGATGGAGGCTAACGGAGGAAATGTGAAATTTAGGAGGAAGAAAGGTCCAAAGAGACTGGTGTTTCCTGGGGTTTAGTCAAAGGAATTATTGGTCCGGAGTAAGCGGAAGAGGTGCGGCGCCATGCAGGTGAGGTTACTTGGGTTGATGGGCCTCTGGAATGACAGGACAAGGCGGATACCGTTCCCCACTGAGTGATTGAGATGGTTAGATTGCAAAATATGATTTGCGCTGCCGAATGTTTGAGCGTCGCCTCCATGGGGTGTGAGTTGGGTGTGGAGATTCTCTCGACCAAGATGGCCAAAGGTTGAAGGGCCAGGAGCCTGCCGCATGAATCAGGTCCTGTACTCGAGGGTAGAGCGACGGGGTGTTTGCCACGTTGCGATAAGGGCTAAGGTTGATTGAGCGCTGGTGGAAGTGAGAGCGGTGAAGCCGAAAGCTCCATCCTCAACGGTAGCGCCACCAGTTCCTGAGTTGTTGTAGCACGGGCAGAGGGCGAGGGGTATAGAAATGCACCGGCATATCATCGATTGAGACTTCTGACTCCTCCATGGAATTGTACCGGCCAGTGGACGAAGAGCACTCAGATTCCTCGCTATCAACGTAGGGCTTGGAGGTCATAATTGTCGGAATTCGAGTGACAAGCCAGGAGGCAGCCTCTTGACACATGCGACGGATCGTGTGATCAGTAAGTCAGGAGCACCAGCTCACTCCCGAGCGTCATACGTACTTACCTTCCTGCTTACCGTCATTGTAGTTGACGAGCTTATGGAAGAGAACTTCCTTGACAAGATCATGGCAGATCTTGTGAATACCACCGAGACTAGCACTGCGAACCTACCAGACCATGTGAAGTCTGACGTCGAGTGACACTACCGGTGAGAAAACCTTTTTACTCTATAAATAAGCTCCCTCGCTAGTGCTGAACCCTGTTGCTTCCCCAGACACAAGACTCATCGCCAATTGCCAATCGCTACCGCTTCCTGAACCACCTTTTGTTTTCCAGTTTTTCTCTTCATCAACTCATCCTGCTTCCACATCACCATCTGCCCTAGCCTACACAATACAACACTTTAAACCGCATATCCCTTTACTTTCTCCTTCTTCTATTTTTCATCTCTACCTGCTCTCGCGCCCTTTTCCTTCTATCGATACACATTTCTCCATCCATAACACTTGCGCCTATCTGTATCTCTCCTCTCTGTCTCAGTTTGTTGAATTCCCACAGATTTACAATCTCGCCTCAACCTCAATCAACGACGAGACAGATTGGACGAGGACAGAATGGCCAACAACAGCTCAACCAACGAGGAACTCAACTCTCTCCCTAAACTCGCGGGCGCCACCAATTTCCCGCTCTGGCGACAAAGAATGGAGAACTTCCTCAAGCACAAGGACCTCTGGTCGACTTGCACTGTCAATCCAGGGGAACGACCCTCAACCGCCGTCGCCAAGAAACTTGCGGACGCGGCGTTCATCATCAGCTCCAAGATGGACGACAGAGTCTACGCCAGCTTGGTGCCATACTCCATCAGCTCCGACGGATATGCCATGTGGAATAAAATCCTCAACGCCTACGCCAAGTCGACGGCATCGGCCCTCCAACGAGCCATTGCCAGATGGGAAGCCATCAAATACAACGGGAGCCTCGCCGATTTCGTTGATGATATACAGAAATCTCTGGCAATCAATGCTTCCATTGGCTACGAGCAGAACAAGGCAGCCATATGCGGGTCCATCGTCGGCAAGCTGTCAGGAAAACGGGACGTGCTCGTTGATTCGTTCATCACCAATCAAGATCTCATGGACGACCCTGAACTCCTCCTCATGAAGTTGAGAGAATTGGCCGACTACGAAGTTGACACTAAACACAAGAGTAGCTCATCAGAAAGAACCGCGTCAGCGCTTGTCGGAGATGCCAAAGGTCGCACTCGCCCTCCACCCGGGTGCAAGAATGGCAAACACAACCCTGACCAGCCACACTCAGAGGACAATTGTTGGGCACTGTATCCAGAAAAACGGAAGTTTCGCTCGCCACGACGCCCCAGACCAACAGCCAACCTTCACGAGTCCAACGCCAACGAAGAGCTGCAGAAGGAGCAGGCCTTCGTCAAACCTGCCTTCGCATCCTACACCGCGGCCGAAGGATTGATCACTGAAGCCACAGACTCATCAGCGGTGCTGGATTCAGGCGCTTCTCACCATATGTTCGGCGATTTGGACTTCCTCGTTGAATCAGTCCCAGTGCACATCCCAGTCGGCACTGGCAAATCCGCCAGTGAGCTATTGGCTGTCCGTCAGGGGACTGCTCTCGTGTTGCAAAGCGATGGCACACCGATTAAGCTGGACGATGCCTTATGGGTTCCCGGCATCACCCGCAACCTGATCTCGGTCGGGCGCCTCACCACGCGCAGCATGAGGATTGACAAAAATGGCGAGGAGCACATGATAACGTTCGACGACCACATCCGCTTCACGTGCACTGCCCGGAATCACATTCTGGAAATCAGCCATCCACTCGGACCAGTTCCTTCGAGCGCAGCAACACTGATGACTAGAACGGATGATGCACTCAATGGCAACTTCCACACCTGGCACAACCGACTGGGGCACGCCGGCATCGCTCGTCTCAGAATAAGCTTGCCATATGAGGATTTGCGGCACCGTGGCACATGCAAAGCGTGCATGTTGGGAAAGGTCTCCAGGCTCCCGTTCAAGTCCCACTTTGACACCACGTCTCACGCCCTACAGGTGGTGCATGCTGACCTGGTAGGTCCTGTAAGCCCATCCACTAACTCCGGTGCTCGCTACTTCCTCACCTTAGTAGACCAGCACACCGGCTACATTTCGACCACCCTCCTTAAAGCCAAATCGGACGCTTCAGAGGCTTTCATAGCCTTCAAAATCTTTTTTGAAAACCAGACTGGCCACCGCATCAAAAAGTTGGTAAGCGATGGAGGCGGTGAATTCTGCAACGGTTATCTTTCCGATGTCCTCAAGACCCACGGCATTCAACACAACGTATCACCCCCGTACACGCCCCAGCACAACGGCGTGGCGGAGCGAGCGAACCAGACAATAATCAACATGACCAGATGCATGATGCTTCAATCCAACCTAGCAAAAGAATGGTGGGGGGAGGCAGTTCGAACCGCAACCGCCACGACCAATTGCTTGCCATCTATCAAACGATGCAAAGCAATCCCGCTGGAGCTGATGTTCGGCAAGAAGCCTAAACTGTCCTTCTTCAAAACATTCGGCTGTAAATGCTGGGTTGTTCGTCCCAACCCGCTCCGCACAGGAAAATTCGACCCTGTGACGTGGGAAGGAGTGTTCCTAGGATACACCAATGACTATTCAGCGTATTGTGTCCTACGCCTTGAAGATAAACGAGTTGTAGAATCCCGTCATGCTCACTTTGATGAATCTGATTTTCCGTACCAGGATGCCATTGCTCCCAGTGTGGATACGTATCCCCCAAGTCGACTCCCCAATTTCGCAACTCAACCTGCTCTCCCATTCGAAGAATCAAGCCTTGAAGGGGGCGACCCTGACGTTTCAACAGAAGACGCCACGCCTCGCCCTGCCTCGGATCAACTGGACGACGACGAAGGACAGGACGATTTTGGAGAAGACGACTCAGACGCTCTGGGCGAAGAAACAGCGCCGTCCCCTGCAGTTCCGTCCACCAGACGCATCGTCATTCCCAAGTACAGGACCCTACTTGACAGCAACATTTCCAGCTCCAACATTATCTCCAAGTCAAGGCGAGCCCACGCTCACCTCACGGTCGAAATGGAGCCCAAGACCCACCGACAGGCAGTCAACGGTGCTGAGAGGGTTGAGTGGCTTCAGGCGGAGGAGAGGGAACTCGATAACATGCGCCGGCATGGCGTCTGGATTGAGATACCTGCGAAACAGGGAATGACGGTCATTCCGTCCACCTGGGCTTACAAGAAGAAGCTCGGCCCCGACAATCAAGTGATCGAGTATAAAGCGCGGATCTGCGCTCAAGGGTTCCGGCAAACGCATGGCCTCAACTTTAACCTCAAATATGCTCCTACCGGAAGACCGGCATCCCTCCATGCCCTTTTGTCCTTCGCCGCCAAGAACAATCTCCCGATTCATCAGCTCGACGTCAAATCAGCTTTTCTCACTTGCGATTTGGACGAAGAAGTTTTGATGGCACCACCTCCGGGTTATGGCGACGATCGAGCAACGGTCCTACGCCTCCAGAAGGCCATCTATGGCCTCCGTCAATCATCGCTGGCTTGGTATCGCAGGCTCAGCACATTCCTCAAGTCCGTCGGCTTTTCCGTGTCCGTGGCAGACCCGTGCATGTTCTGGCGGGACGCGCCCCATCCAACTTGGGTCTTCTCGCACGTTGACGATCTTGTCATAGTGTCCGCTACTCCGGACGTTTTTTGGCAGCAAATCACCAAGGAGTTCGACATCAAATACCTCGGTGATGCGTCGTTCCTTCTGGGCATGAAGTTGGATCGAACGGATACCGGCCTGATTCTCCACCAGGAACAGTATGTTGACCGCAAATTGGAGCAGTTCGGCTTTGCTCACCTACCCCCTGCGTCCTGCCCCATCCATCCAAAGCTAGCGTTGGGACAACCCTCCCCAAAGGACCTGGAGCGATTCCGCGAGCTCAACGTCAACTACCGAGCTTTGATCGGGTCTCTTAACTACCTAAGTGTGCTGACCAGGCCTGATATTTCTTACGCCGTCAGCCGCTTGTCTCCGCACCTGGAGAACCCAGGCATCAACCACTACACTGGGGCGGTGCAGGTTTTCCGTTACCTCAAAGGCACCAGATCTCAAGGACTGGTCTTCAATCGCGGCGAGGGATCGGCCATCAAGGCCTGGGTCGACTCGGATTGGGCGAACTGCCCGGATTCCCGCCGATCTCACACCGGATTCATCGCGACTCTGAACAACCATTTGGTGTCTTGGAAATCGGTCAAGCAGTCCACCGTCTCTCTGTCAACTGCGGAGGCTGAATACAAGGCATTGTGTGACGCGGCCAAGGAGGTCGTCTGGCTCACCAACTTGATCCGTGAGGTCTTCCCAACCGCTTCGACGCCGTCCCCTTGCGTCTATGTCGACAACCATGTGGCTATCGACCTTGCCAGATGCGAGATGAGTCAAAATGGCTTTCGCACCAAACATATGGATCTGCGGCTCCATTTTGTTCGAGAGCTTCTTCAGTCCAATGCCATCACTCTCAAATATGTCCCCTCCAAGTTCAACATCTCAGATGTGCTCACCAAGCCTGTGGGACGCTTCAGCATACACCGAGCTCTCAACTGCCTTGTCAATCTACCGGTTTCCAATTCTGCTTCTCGCGCCGGCGCTCAAATGTCGGAATTCGAGTGACAAGCCAGGAGGCAGCCTCTTGACACATGCGACGGATCGTGTGATCAGTAAGTCAGGAGCACCAGCTCACTCCCGAGCGTCATATGTACTTACCTTCCTGCTTACCGTCATTGTAGTTGACGAGCTTATGGAAGAGAACTTCCTTGACAAGATCATGGCAGATCTTGTGAATACCACCGAGACTAGCACTGCGAACCTACCAGACCATGTGAAGTCTGACGTCGAGTGACACTACCGGTGAGAAAACCTTTTTACTCTATAAATAAGCTCCCTCGCTAGTGCTGAACCCTGTTGCTTCCCCAGACACAAGACTCATCGCCAATTGCCAATCGCTACCGCTTCCTGAACCACCTTTTGTTTTCCAGTTTTTCTCTTCATCAACTCATCCTGCTTCCACATCACCATCTGCCCTAGCCTACACAATACAACACTTTAAACCGCATATCCCTTTACTTTCTCCTTCTTCTATTTTTCATCTCTACCTGCTCTCGCGCCCTTTTCCTTCTATCGATACACATTTCTCCATCCATAACACTTGCGCCTATCTGTATCTCTCCTCTCTGTCTCAGTTTGTTGAATTCTCACACACCCTTCATTTATGATTTTGGTATTTAGGGAGTTGAATAAGGGGGTTTCTTCTATAGGTTTGAAAATTTCTGCACGATATCTCCTCTTACTAGCTTTTCAGTCCTGCTCATCTTCAGTGAGACCCCATTTAGTTATAACAGTTTGTGTCACATGATGCACCTAATATTGTATGCAAATCTTATGCAATTTGAAGAATACTACACTTGTAATAATTTACACCAATATTATCTTTTTTGTTTTGTTTTAAGTGAAGGCATCCTTATACATGGTTTATACCTGAGAAATATAATGTAACAAGTGACTAACTGATAATATTATATACTGGAAAAAAGAAGCACTTTTTCTGTCCTTGAAGAGAGAATCAGCAGATTCTTGAAACGAAAAAGGATCAAGAAAACGGTGGGTGAGTCCACATGTTACCCATAATCTGCTCAAGGATTTTGAGCCATAACAACAGGGAGGAATGGATAGAGTATGCATTTTTGGGTTATGAATTTTCTCCGCTAGACGACATCTTGGCCACAGGAGTACCGGACACGAGAAGGCGGCAAGCTTGAGACGACGAAGACGAGCGGTCGATAGGTGAACACACCAGGGCTAGCGAGAAGAAGAAGACGAAGACGGGATGATGTCGATGATCGAAGCGGTGATAGACTCGGTGCTGCCTACGAAGCCGCAGCCGGTGGTGCCGAATGCCGGGCTGATCCGGGCCATGGACCTTTCCTTCCTCGGCCTGCTGCTCACCCTCTTGGCCCTCCTCCTCATCACCCAGGGCAACCTCCACGTCTTCGCCCTCATGCTCGTCGCCCTGTGTCTCTGGACTAGCGTCCGTTGGTGCGTCCCTTCATCGAATTTACTGATATACACGCAATATATCGGCCATCCTCTCAGCTCTCCGCTCTTCAACGCACATGTATTGTTGATCACTAACTCTCCTTTTTTTTTTTTTTTTTTTGCCGGTTAGGTTCGTCGCCGAACTTGCTCGCATGAATCATCTCAATCAACCTGTTGATCTTTCCATCCCCGATTCTCTCTCTCTTAATGATCCTCAACTCTCATCATCGTCACCATCAGCCCCAAATAAATTAAAATCGAACTGAAGAAACCACTGCATCATTATATAAGTAACAAATTAAACTCGAACTGAATCCAAAACCCAATTCCATTCCGGACTACAGTAATAAATACACATATAGTGATCTCATAACAACCCCAAGGTTTCTTATCAAGTATTGACAACCCATGAGGTTGGTACGGGGTAGCAAGACAAGAAGAGGCTATGAAATCAGGCGCATTTTAACCCAATCAGCCAATCGTTTAGAGACGGCCTGACCAGCGAGGAGGAGCTCTCTCTCCCAAGAATCCAAGCCCATGGCGAATTCGTCCCTCGTACCAATGGACTCGCATCAATCGACTCACTCTCGACGTCATCACTCGATTTGCCTCCATGCCCATCGGTTTTGATGGTCGTCGACATCTCGAAAAAAAAAGACATGCACCACCACAAGAATACCCTTGCCTAGATCGACATCGACATCGAATCCTACTAGACTCGATCACCTCCTCAACCAACGAGCTCCACTTTGCCGTCCTGACTCGGGAACGCTGCGAACGACTACTGAGTCAACTCGCCCGTCTGGTCCACTCCACTCCTCACCATGCATCATCAGCACCATCATCATCTAAGGCTTGGACGAGACGTAGTGACATCCAACTGCGACTTTTGGAATACCTCGCCAAACAAGGCACGCAGGACCAATTCATGAGGCTGCTCCAGACCCACCTCCAACAGCATCCAGCGGGGCCCCCCAAGCTGGCCCGGATCATCCTTCTGGGCGCGCGCAGGTTTGAAAATCTATCTGGGAACCCGGAGTTGATTCGTGAGATGCTCATGCAGCTGAACCAGGCGGACCAGCAGCGGCCGATCATCGACTTCATCCTGCGTCCGCGCCAGCCGCTCGAGACCCTCAAGGCTAACCTGGAAATCTGTCTTGCGAATCTGCCGCAAGAACGCGAGCCCCGGATGCAGATCTACAGCCACCTGCTCTATCGCTGCTCACAACTTCCTTCCCCCTCCCTCGCCCTCAAGGTATGGGACATCATCAATCGCAACGAACGGCGACGGTGCCTCATTAGAGTCGGCAGACGGAGCAGGGCCAAGCTCAAGCAACTCCTCCACAACCCCACCACCGATCCCATGGCCGTCACCGTCGCCAGCCGCGCCGATCCGCTATCCCAACAAGCCATCCGCTCGATGATCTATGTCTACAAGAACCTCACCCACTCTCCCTCCTCCTCTTCGACGACAGGCCGGCTGGCGGTGGGCAAGAACTTCCGGGTGTTGTACGAGCGGCTGAGGCTGAAAGGGACGCACAAGGCGCGCTGGCCATTGACGCGGAAGCAAGCGCGGAGTCTGCTGGTGACGCAACTAGTTCGGAGCGAGCTGGGCGGGGGGACGATGCGGGACTACCAGGTGATGCGGGCTTTGGAGCGGACGTATGTGAGTGCGGGGGATCTGAACGGCTTCGAGGGGCTTCTGCGGCGCTTCCTGGCCGGCAAAATCCGCGGCGTCGAGGCGCTGCTGTTGGCCAGACTGGCGCACCTGGACCGTCTGCCCAGCTCCGCCCACCTCCCATCCCGCTTCTTCCGCCTCGTCCGCCGCTGGGCCCGCGCCCGCGGCGGCCTCTCGCCCATCCACCCGCCTCTTCCGATCCCCTCCTCCATCTCCGCTCCTCCCCCCTCCTCCTCTTCCCCCCGCCCTCCTCATCCGCCCCTGTCCCCCTTCCCGCCTCGTAAACGCCGCACTTGTAGTCGCTTCTGGGCCCGCTTCGTCGCCCAACATTCCTGACCTTAACACCTCATTCTCTCTCTCTCTCTCTCTCGCAGATATCCAGTCTTTACTGACGCAATCCGGGACTTGGATGACGCCCTGTCACTCATTATACTCTTCGCCAACCTGCCTTCAACAAACCATGTTTCTCCCACAGTCATTGCCAACTGTGCTCGACTCGCCGCCGAATGGCAAACGTACGTCATGAAGTCCAGATCATTGAAACACGTCTTCTTGAGCATCAAGGGCATCTATTATCAAGCCGAAGTCGAGGGTCAACGCGTCACCTGGCTCGTCCCATATGCATTCACTCAAACGGTACTTTCCCAAGCCATTCATTGACCCATTCTCAGATGACCGAAACTTACGCCTCTTCTTTTTGATTCTTCAAATAATAAAAGATCCCAGCGGATGTCGACTTTCGAATTATGCTCACGTTTCTCGAGCTTTATCAAACGTTGCTAGGTTTTGTCTTTTATAGACTATTCCAAACTATTAATTTGGTATATCCGCCCAAACTCGACTTTGATCTGGACGAAGCTGGCGCCGGTCTCAATGCGCTGATTCTAGAAAGTAACCAAAAGGCTTTGGTTGCCGATCAAGCCGATTCAAAGGAAGAGAAGGCCGGACGTCAAACCGCCAAGCAGGTCCGGGAGCAGATCAAGTCCCTTATCTCGGCACAGGCGGCAGATGTTCCAGATGAGGAGAGGCACGACAACCAACAGAACGATGAGATGGAGATGGACGCGGCGGTGGTGGAGACCCACGACCAAGTGGAGGAAGAAGAAGGCATCTTCAAACCATACGCTTTCTTCCTGTCGCGAGAGGTGACCCGGCCGATGCTTGAGTTTGTGATCAAGTGCAGTGGTGGGGAGGTAGGCTGGGATCCTATCCTTGGGGCGGGATCTCCCTACCTCGAGACGGATCCGCGGATTACGCACCACGTTATCGACCGACCGCAGCTTCCGTCCTCCACGGCCGGCTTACCCCAGCGAGCCTTCATCCAGGCTGGGGACCTACCTCGCCCGCGTCCGGACTACCATCACACCTACTCCTTCAGACTCTCCACAGCCATGCCTCGCCGCATTCTCCCCCTGCCCGATTCCACCCCCTCGGCAACAGAACAAATCTCGATCGCCCAGTTCGGTGGACTCGATGGGGCTAATGTTAACGTCGAGGGCAGCGTCGTTGAACCTAGCTCAGACGAAGACGAAGAAGAAGAA
>SMGU01000247.1:0-12563 GCA_004348175.1 Puccinia novopanici
TACACAATAGCAGAAAAATGAGGATGAATGAAAAATAAAAATAAAAAAATGCAAAAATAAATCAATAAATCAATAAATCAATAAATGAAAATGAAAATGGAAAGAAGCATAAAATGAAAAATAAAAAATAAAACATGTGACTCATACTAAAGAACAACATATTTTTGAATCTATTTTCTTTACTCTGACAAATATTTTTTCAGAAATGATTTTTGTTGCAACCTATACACTGGTGTTTGAGTTAATTAGTATTATTTAAATGTATACTATAATTGGATATCTTTATTTTTCTATAATTCTTTTTCTCTATTATATTTTTATGCTGTGTTGTAATGTATCTGACACTTAGTGATCTGAAAGAAATTGTCATGATAATTTTCAAGGATTTATCACCTTCAGTTCAGCATAAGTTGTAAAAGGATCCCATAAAACACACCAATCACTTCCAGAACACTTCCAATTCAATTCAAGTCATACATACAAGCCTGATACAAGAAGCATCCAACACCCTTACAACCTAACCTATGGAAACACCTCTGCAATGGCACATGCCAGGCAAGTGCCACAAATGGTCCCCTGGTGAAAAGGGCATGATTTTTACTGTAGCAAAAACACATTTTACGAGGCTCCAATGGGAACTAGGTCGGGCCTGAGTCGGGAGAAAATCATAAAGATGCGGTTCATAGTAGTGGACAATTAGCATCAAGCGTGGCTGTCAGTCTCAACAAATCTTGATAGTGGCGGTTCATCTAAGGAGGGAGGGAAAGCGCGTATCAACTGAAGCGCACTTGAGGATAAATGACGACCCGGGAAAATTGAAACTGACCATCTCCTTGTATCCTCGTCCGCCTACTACCAGCTCCATCCATTTCAAGGACATCTTGCACCAGAGTTTAGACTGAAGGATGTTCTGGGAGGTGTACAAGTTGATACTCCGATCCCAGCTCTTAGCCAGGATTCAGTTGGCCTTGTCTGCTGGGTAATCCTCCTACACGCCACCCAGTCAGAACTAGTCTGGTCAACTATGTACACCATTCTCATGAAAAGAGTGATTTCCCAATGACAGCACCGTAACAAGCTTACAGGATTTTTCTCCATTAATCCCAGCGCTTGACTCAAGTATCCTTGAGATCCCTCCTCATTGTTGATGGACAGCTCTAGATCTATCACTAGACGTAACCATCGGCTACGCAGTTTAATGCTTTTTTCCCTTTGTCGGCCTACTATTTTTATCACGTTCTGGAATATGCCGCAAATTTGTTTGTCAATCATGATCAATAATATGATACGTGCTCATCTGATTCTGGAGGATGTAAAGGTTATCGTACCTCTAGGACAAATATAATCACTTATTTTGGTTTAAAGAAAGACAGTCCAAAGTGTCAGTGGCTGTAGATTCTTCACCACGATCCTGTTACTTTTTTTTCTGGATGATACTTCTTCATGATAGTTATTTCCTTACATTGGGTGGACAGTCGAGAATTTTGGCAGACAATTTCAGCGATACTTTCTGTGACCTGGATGGAGATGAATGCTTGAGACTCTTGAGTCCGTTCAAGTTCCTAAGTGATCAAGATAAGGCACGTGTGTGAATTAATCTTCACAAGAAAAAAAAATATCCTTTGTGGTTGAATAAAGAAGAGAACAAATGTATGATGACAGACTTGCACAAAAAACCGCATCGCCTCCCAATTGTCACCCAGAGAATAGGTCTCAAATTCCCAAACAGACACGCTCTGATCTTGCCCAGTTTCTCTAGAAACGTACGATCCGAAGCTGTATCTTGTGCATCCTGAAAGCCTTTTCAGCTCCTTGATTGATTCCAACAGGGGCTGTTCCAAATTTTTCTTCCAATATTTGTGAGAATAACAATCCCTGGATGAAATGAGTCCCAGTAGCCCCTGAAGTCGCCTCGAGGGTTTTTTGAAGGATGAGGTGGAGTAAGTTTTGCAGACCTCTCTGGCTGGCCTGTTGAGAAGCATAAAGCAATGTTTCTGGTTTGAAATCAATACTGCTCATCAATCGATCTATCGCCTGAATAGCTTTTTTTGAAAAGTGACAAAGGTGTCAGAATAACATGCTCTGGCGGCCGCGTGCTCTGGGTGCTCCGCAGCTTCAGGCCGCAGTCCCCTCCCTTGTCAGTGTGGATCACTCCAGCTGTGTCTTTCCTCATCTCGACCGGAACCAATCAATTCCAACATTCAGCTGACAGGATCAATCATCAAGATCATTCAGTCAACGTCAAGGTCATTTGCTGCCAAACCTGGAAGACGCGGTACTTAAACATTTCTCTCCCTCTCTCTCTTTGTTTTATTGTACTCTCTTCTTGTTACTGATTTTTCTTTCTCAGTCTTCCTGTTTGTGAGTGTGTGGTGGATTATTGTTTGTTTGTTTCTCAAGCCTCCTTCATTTCAGCTCTTCTTGGTCCTCTAGGTATTTCTCCTTCCTTGTTTCTTTGTTTGTTATTTCTTATCTGAAATGAATCCTCTAGTTTTCGCCTCAAAACTTAACAGATTTACAGTCTCGACAGCTACAAACACTTAGAGGATCGAGATGGCCGATAACGAGGGAGCCGCCGCCAAGGTCAACATACCGAGGTTGGACGAAAAAAACTTCTTGCACTGGTCAATGCATATTAAAGCCCATCTCCGTCACAGAGGTCTGATCAAATACATCCTAGAGCCTGGTCCACTTGTCCATGGAGCTGCCGCCGAAGCCGTCACAAAGAAGCGAAATGAGACGGTTGACATTCTCATGAACTACATGACTGAAACAGTATTTGAAACTGTTATCACTCCAGAGAATGAAGAAGACCCACACGGAATCTGGACTTCCATCATCAGTCGCTTTGCTTCCACGACCGTCAACAACAAAGGTCGGGTGTGGCTTAAATTTATGCGCTACGAATATAAAGGAAATCTCTCTGAATTCATCACCGAAATGTACAAGATGCTCAACGAAATCGCTGTGTGCAAACTAGGAGTGCCGGAGAACATTCTAAGTTTCTCGATACTTGCCAAGCTCACCGAAGATCTCTATAACGTGGTCGATAACATCATCATGAATGAAGTTATCTGCGAAAATCCATCTGCCACTCTCACCAAGCTCCAGGAGATTGTTCACCTCGAGGAGTCTCGAAAGGCCAAAACTTCACAGACGGCCGCCTCATCCAAACCCACTGACGATCAAACGGAGGGTGCATCAGCACTTATCCATGAATCCAAAAAAGGAAAAAAGAAAAAGCGGGGGCCGTACTGCGATCCAGGAAAACACAACCCTGCCGCCACGAGTCATGATGCTGAGCACTGTTATCAACTCCACCTGGAATTGCGTCCTCCTCATTTCTCAAGATCGAATGAAAAAGCTGCTGCTCAACTAGTCGAAGTCAATGACGGCCACGAGTCAGAGGTGTCCTTATTTCTTGTCGAATCCAGCACTAAACCTATTGTGCTGGACTCTGGAGCAACCCACCACAGGATTAACAACTCCGAAATCTTCAAGCCGATCTCCGAAACCAACATCAAGATTTCAACTGGTGGACACAGCAATCTGCTTTATGCCACGGCGGTAGGTTCAGCAATCCTGGTCAATCATAAGGGCGATAAATTGATTCTCAAAAATGTCTTGCTAGTCCCATCACTCACCCGGTCCCTGATTTCCATTCCTCGACTGTTCAAAAAATCATTCAACATCAACAAAACCAGTGGCGATGGAGTAATGGTGAACATTGATGATGAGTTTCGTCTGCAAGGGTCAATGAAAAATAACTTGTTAGAACTAGTCAATTGCTCTTTTTCAGTAATCAAAACTTCTTCAACCTGCTATCACTCAAGTCCAGATAAACCCAACTGGCACAATCGACTGGGACATCCTAATCCAGTATATCAAAAGGCTTTGTTGCCTAAGTCAGAGGTTGAGGAGTGCGAGATCTGTAAAGAGTGTAAGCTAAAGGCTCGACCGTTCAAGAATTCATTTAAGACGGCAACGCGGGTTTTGGAGGTGGTTCACATGGACCTAGTGGGCCCCTTCTCCACAAAATCTCCTGCTGGGTATGCCTACTTCCTTATGCTGGTGGACCAATTCAGTGGATACTGCTCAGTGAAATTTCTGAAGACGAAGGCAGACTGCATTGAACGGTTTCGAGAATTCAAACGTGCGGCCGAGAAACAGACCGGCAAAACTCTTTGCATGCTTGTCTCTGACGGTGGGGGAGAATTCGTGAATGAGGAATTCAAGAATTTCTGCAACTCGGAAGGCATCACGCACAACATAACTCCAGCATACACGCCACAGAACAATGGAATGTCTGAGAGAGCAAACCAGACAATCATTGTAAATGCACAGTGTCTTCTATCTCAATCAAAACTACCCAAGTCCTTCTGGGCAGAAGCCGTGAATACTGCCGCCCAGCTCTCCAACTTAACACCTTCTAGCTTGAGGAACATGACTATTCCGTACGAAACGTGGACAGGGCGATCAGCAAACTTAGAGAACCTCAGACCCTTTGGTTGCCTAGCCTATGTCTTAATTCCCAAGGAAAAGAGAAGTTTTAAACTTCTTCCAACGGCAGAGAAAGGTGTAATGTTGGGATACAAGAATGATCTCTCCTCATATCGGATCTACAAGACAAATGAGAAGAAGGTGGTTTGAGTTCGAGACGTCAAATTTGACGAAACTGTCTTTCCTGGTCTCAAAGATAAGGAATCTGAAACTCAAGTCGAATTGCCTGCAACAAAACATCCCTCCAGTTCTTCAATAAATGTGATTGATCAATCAACATTGCAACAACAATCCTTGACGTCTGACACTCCCAATGAATCTCCTATCAGCTCAAGCGAGGAACCTCCAAACACCAACAAGGCTCCTAAGGACATCAGTAGTGCAATCTCAGTCGACAACATACTCTCCGTAGATTGACGAGGAAACACGGTCATAGTCCATCTGACGGAAATCAAGGAAAGTGACACTCCTTTGACGTACATCCAAGCCGTCACGTCAGCACAATCTCAGTTCTGGAAGAAAGCAATCGAGAAAGAAATCCACAATATGTACGATCACGACGTCTGGATAATCGTCCACAAAACCGGTGATCTGAAGCCACTCAACTGTACCTGGGTCTTCAAAATTAAGAAAAATCAACTCAATGTTCCAATTGAATATAAAGCTAGACTCTGTGTGCAGGGATTTCAGCAGGTGAAGGGGTCCAATTACGGTATCACCTACGCTCCAACGGGCAAACTAGTCTCACTTTGAATGCTCATTGTTTTTGCTCTCAACCAGTCTCTTAAATTTCATCAAATCGACATCAAGAGTGCCTTCCTTAACGCGCCTCTCAACGAAGAAATCTACCTGAATCCACCACCGGGTGTCAAGGTCCCAAAAGATCATGTCCTCAAGCTGAAAAAAGCCATGTACGGTCTTAAACAGGCTCCACATGCCTGGCATCGGACTCTTACCGAGTGGCTGTTCCAAATTGGATTTAGGAGATGCGACGCGGAACCCTGCGTGTTCTGGAGGAAGGGTACCTTCTTGTACCTTCACGTCGACAATCTGGCGATTTTCAGCAAGAATCCTGAAAGCTTCAAGGCTGAAGTCCGCGCTTGGTTCAAAATCAAAGATCTTGGTGAATCAAATCTTCTTCTTGGCATGAATGTCATCCAGAACGACGACTCGGTTACTCTCACTCAAAGGCACTACATCGACACTCAGCTTGAACGTTTCAACTGCCAACATTTGTTTCCAGCATCAACTCCGTTGAAGCCAAACAGTCATCTTGTGAAAGCATCGAAAGAGGAAAAACTCAACCATCTAGAGTCAGGGAATGATTATCGCTTGCTTGTGGGAGCCTTGAATTATCTCAGCGTCACCACTAGACCAGACATAACCTTTGTGGTCAGTTCACTTTCTCAATTTCTGAACGAACCAGGAACATGCCACTGGTATGCTGGCATTCAGGTTCTTTGCTACCTAAAAGGGACAAGGGATATTGGATTAAAAATCAAGAAATGCACGGATGTATGTCACTCTCTCGTGGGTTACGCCAATGCCGATTGGGCATCCTGTCCTGAAACCAGGAGATCTGTATCAGGCAATTTGATCCTGCTGAACGGAAATGTCATTTCTTGGAAATCAAAGAAGCAACCAACCATCTCCCTTTCTTCGACTGAAGCTGAATATAAGTCTCTTGGTGACATCACCAAAGAAATTATGTGGATCAAAACGCTACTGAAGAAAATCTTCAACATCAAGATACCCGGTCCAACTCCTATCTATGAAGACAATCAAGGAGCCATTGCCCTTGCCAACAATGAATCCAACCATTCCAACTACAAGACAAAGCACATGTCTCTTCGCCATCACTTCATTCGGCGTGAAATCAAGATCAAGTCCATCAAGCTCAATTTCATTCCAACCCGTTCCATGTTGGCCGATTTTCTCACCAAGGCCGTTGGGAAGACCTCAATCAAAAGGGCGCTTCGCAGTCTGCATTTGTGGTGCTCTTTGCCAAGTGGTCAAGAGCAAGGGGGTGTGTCAGAATAACATGCTCTGGCGGCCGCGTGCTCTGGGTGCTCCGCAGCTTCAGGCCGCAGTCCCCTCCCTTGTCAGTGTGGATCACTCCAGCTGTGTCTTTCCTCATCTCGACCGGAACCAATCAATTCCAACATTCAGCTGACAGGATCAATCATCAAGATCATTCAGTCAACGTCAAGGTCATTTGCTGCCAAACCTGGAAGACGCGGTACTTAAACATTTCTCTCCCTCTCTCTCTTTGTTTTATTGTACTCTCTTCTTGTTACTGATTTTTCTTTCTCAGTCTTCCTGTTTGTGAGTGTGTGGTGGATTATTGTTTGTTTGTTTCTCAAGCCTCCTTCATTTCAGCTCTTCTTGGTCCTCTAGGTATTTCTCCTTCCTTGTTTCTTTGTTTGTTATTTCTTATCTGAAATGAATCCTCTAGTTTTCGCCTCAAAACTTAACAAAAGGAAGAAAGTTCGGGTGTTGAACAAATCAAGTTACTTTTGGTCCTCCATGCCGAGCAGACACTGTGAGTATGTGGGGTCTACCGTGTAGCTCATCTCCTTGTGCTGAATCAATCATCAAAGCTAGGAAATGTGTCCCAGCTTCATTGTAACCTTGAGGTGGAAGACTCTTTAAACTATTGCGGGCAAGTTCATAATTCCCATGGTTCACCCAGCTCAGTGCGGCTTTACTATCTCAACAGATTGATACAATATGTAAGTTAGTGATTAATCCCCCCTTCTGAAACAAAGGATTAATTACGGGATGAAATGATCCCGATTTGATTACCTTGCAAGATTTGTAAAAGTGACCTCTCTAGTTTCAGCAAATATCCGATGTTTTCCGAATGTATACCACTTCGCGGCCGAGTCAAACCTCATACCCTTGTATTCTTGATCACCCCGATGCCAGATCATCGTTTGGGACATAAAAGCGCAATCGGATGCTAGGCGGAACTCGGAATTCGCTGAGTATTTGACCATCATGAAGGTACATGTTAAATCCACAGCTCCATGACTTGAGCTACAATGAAGATGATTGGAAAATCGCCAGGAAAAATCACTTACCTCAAACAGCTCGGTCAGCAGTATCTTTTAAGAACTGAAATTGACTGTTAGCATAATTGTTGCGGACCGAGTGGGAGAACTAGTGTTGAACACCGCCAAGCTTGTCGTAGCCGGACTCGTGGAAGCGAAGCTGGAGGCAGACCATGGCCTCGAAACAGGGGTCAAGATAGGGGATGTGCAGGTTGACGATCTCCGGCAGTTCTTTGTTCAAACTGTTGTTGTAAGCCTTGAAGATCTGCTTTGCCTCATCACACTCCTTCTCGGCTCAGATCAGCTTCAAGGGGTTGTCCAACAGCTTCTCCGCTAGCTTGCATACTTTTGTTTTTGCTGCATCGTAATTGAGCAACTGGACATGATAAGTTCAATCACTTTCATTTGAAGCTGCTTTGGTGGGGCTGGTCTGGAGACACTAGAGAGAGGAAGTGCTTGCTGACTTTTTTGTGACGCTTGGCCAAGGTATTATTGATCTCTGTGAAATAGGAACAGAATCTTCCAACTGGTTCCAAGACAGTGGTACGGTAAGGTGTATTCTGTTTGACCATGGATATCTAGTTAGATCCCACAAAGAAAAAAAAGGAGATGAGGTGAGTATGGACACACCACCTCCTGAGCACTAGTCATAGCTGAGAACCCCCGGAAATGGACAACCTATGTGAGCCACAGCTGAGTGTTGAATGGTTTGGATGAATATATCCTTACCTCGCATTGAATCTAAGTACGCCTTGGCTTCCTTCTGCAACAGGAGTGAATTTTTCTCCATCCTAGTTTAAATGTGACCAGGACAAGTGACAAAAAAAAAACAGGTCAGGACGTCCTCTGTGATAATTTCGACATGCTTATTTTTAGAGTAGTTGGATGGTAAGTTTTGAATTTGTTTTCATGATCCTGGAATTCTCGGTCAGTTGTTTTTTCTAGTTGGCCAGTCATTTGCATCAGGGTGGTGCCAGCCCAATTGACGGTCTTCTTGAAGCTGTGTACAGATTCAAGTGGGAGGTGAGAGAAAGGCTTCAATTTGGGATGGCTGGTTTTTCGAGTGATGTCATTTTGTACGATGAAAGACTTACCCAGACAGGTGAGTAAGAACCAAAAAACAAAAAAAGGCTAGTTGAATGAAAGAATCGACTGTGAGGCATACGCACTGGCCATGTTCTTGGCGTTCTCAATTAGGTCAAACAATTCTTGGGTGCTGTATAATCGACACAAACATCTCTTGCCATGCTTTGGCTTGCCGGTACCCCTCAACGGCCTTGTCAATCTCGCCAGCCAACGCAAAGGCTATTCATGAGGGTATTTAAACAATGAGCAGATAATCTTAGCTCACAATCTTTCTTAGTCACTAGCCCAGTCCTTCCTCAAATGGCTTGCTGTTCTCCATCAGCCAATCTCCCTGAATACTTCTGAGAGTCTGAAACAAATAGTGAAAATACACCAGATTCATGAGTAATCCTTCAACGCAAAGGCTTGGCTCAATCTGACCTTGATCTTTTCCACATCCGTGGAGTAGTTGAGTGTATTGAACTACCGCGTCGAAATCCTCATTGTCCACCACTGATAGGTGTCAAGCCAGACGAGTACCCCAAATGATCATCGATCTTGAACTTGCACATATTCGGATTGAGGTCTTGGAGGCTCTGTAGGAAAGGCAAATATTCCTTGGGATCCTGGTTGAATCATGTAACAAAAATAATTCAGTTGATTATACATTCCGTGTGGGTAGGAGAAATGAAACAGTGACAAACCTTTTGTGAATGTTGCGCAATGAGAATGACCAAAGACAAGTCGTACATGGAGAGGGCAAACGTATACAACTCATTGACGTCACTCAAGAAGATTATATACTTGACGGCATCCTCAACCTTATCAGGAAACTCGGCTTCAAGAAACAAATGAAGTCAGCTATATACTGTTCCCTTGAGAGATGCAAATAGGATGTGATCATGAGAGAGTTGGACCTACATTTCAATGGAGTCAAGAGTCCGAGGGCAGATTTGTAGTCGGGTGGCTTTTTGAAAACCATTGCAGTCAGTATACTGTTGATATAACTCCATTGAACCTGCTTTTTTATCAGCTGCTGGACCATGAGGTCGCATACGGTGTTGATCTTTTGATCATCGGATATCTCACTGGCAACAAAATCAGGAGTGAGCTTGATGTCATTGAATCACATAAAGCCAAGCATGGGTCGCACCCCGGTACGTGTTTTGAGTCGGGCAATTGCCAGTTCTTGGCAATCGGATACAACTCAGTGGTCACATTGATTGGTTTGAGACTACTCAAGAATATCCCAAAATGCTCATTGTTGTCAACTTGAGTGATCAAGTCAGAGACTCCTTCCTCCAGGAATTTCTTCCTATCAAAATCGATTAAGAGGTTAAAATTGATCTTGTGCATTCCGAGTGCTTTTATTCTTTTCAGAAGACAGACTGAGTTATGATGCATTGGTCGCTTGTTGCTCGAGTGGGGAGTGGGCAGATAGAAGCTAGATCGATTCAAAAAACAATGGTAAGGCAGTGTTAATGCCCAGAGTTGGGACAAGGATATATGTGAAGGTAGGATGCTCTTGGTGCATTGACCAGAAGGTTTGCTGTAACATAACCCGCCAAAAAATCAGTTCAATATAGGACAAAAACAATAGTACAAGGCGAATAAGTGATTGTAAGCTGCGGTGATGGAATTCGACGCACGTTAGCATGATCAAACGAGCCCTTGATCTCAATAAAATGGTCACAGAAAGGCTTTAGTTGAATCAAGAATCCACAGACGACAAGGGCGGATGAATAATGAGTCTAGGTCATTTCTCGGAGTTCTTCATCGTTATTAACAAAGCCACTTCTCAAGGCCGAGCGCATAAGCCGCACGGGCGATGATTGGTTAGTCAATTTGATTGGCCGCCACAAGATTTCTTTGATCGATGTTGCTGAAGCACCCGTGGCACACTTTTTGCCGATTTCCGGCGAGTAGAGGTCTGATCAACGCTCTTCAAGCTCGGCCACAGATTTGAAGAAAACCATGGTCAGACCAATCTTGTAGTGGGATTCGTCTAGTTCTAGTACATCAGGCTCCAGATACCCACTTGCAATGACCCTAGGCCTCAAGACTTCATAGACTTGATGAATGTCAGACAAAGATGGGGATAAACTAAGCAAGCGACCCTGAATAACACTATTTCCACGCAGCTGATCAAGCACCAGCTTGACGTCAATCACCCAGGGCCGTTTGTCAGGATTGGGGACAATACATCGGACAAAATAGGGTTGGGTGGATTGTAGTTGGTTCACCAGCAAGAAGAGCTGCTACTCCTGGCTTTGCGGTCCTGATACTCTTTAAATAGGGCAGTTATCATGGGATCAGAGGAGGATTCGATTAAATAAATTGTCGGTTGAAGGTCCAGACCAAAGTTGACCAATGGAATCGATATCTTTCTTTAAGTATTTACCAGAGACTGAGGGGTGCCACAGTTTAAAGTGCAAGTCTTGTGGAGCGTGACGAGACGAAAAACTCACTTAATGATTAAATATGATTTCGTAGTCCGATCATGCGGGTCAGCCAAACTTATAAATTCTGTTGAATCAGAAGATTGAATACTCAACCTGAAAGATATCCATCTGCTAATGTTGAAATCAGCCAATCCCAAGGGACAGAGCCGGGATCAGTATGAAATACAATGCTTTTACACCACTTCAGCCATCATTGATCCGTCAGATTTTGACTTCCATGAGGCGCAAATTTCAAGTTCATTTCAGTTTACGAAGACACAATTGTGGCGTCAAGCCATTCCAAGGTTACGTTTGTGACTATGAAAGTCTATTCCATCGCAACCCAAACAGCTGCAGCGACCTGGTTGGACTTCGACAAGGGTTGAGGATCGTGGTGTGAAACAAGACACAATCTCTTTCCAGCCTTTCATTTCTTTCAATGAAGACCGGGGGGCTGATGGCAAAGGGCTTGTTGCACAGTTCTCGGATTTCTTCATTGTTATTGGCAAAGCCACTTTCAAAGCCGTCAAGCGCATAAGCCGCATGGACGATGACTAGATAGCCAATTGTACGCGTATAGAGCTGTCACCATGTCCAAGATTTCAATTCATTGTAGATCCTTGCGTTCTCTGATTGACATGATCTCGACGTTCTTTAAGCTTGGCCAGAACGCCAGATTTGAAGAAAACCTTGGTCAGACCGATCTTGTAGACAAATGTAGCCAGGCGTCAAGACTTGATGGGGATGGGTGGACTGTAGTTGGTTCATCAGCAAGGTGAGCTGCTCCTTGTGCCTTTGAACAACACTCGGAAACGAACCATTTCACGCCACGCATTCACAGTGGTTGCAGCAGGGGCAGTCGGCTCACTGCTACGGTCCTGATACTCTTCAAGCAGTATTTGCAACCGAGATA
This sequence comes from Puccinia novopanici, assembly GCA_004348175.1. NCBI lineage: Eukaryota > Fungi > Basidiomycota > Pucciniomycetes > Pucciniales > Pucciniaceae > Puccinia > Puccinia novopanici. Next base: position 11,973 of record SMGU01000247.1, read on the forward strand.
GCTCCAAGTGCGTTGAATCCGATCCTAACAAACTCCTAACAAACTGCCCTGGGATGGTTGGTGATGAGATGTCAGATTGATCGCTATTTTGTGACAATATGTGGAAGATAGACTGGAAGCGTACTTACCGGCGTACATACCGGGGTGGTGGTCTTATGAGTTGTGGTGGTCGTGTTTGAGATTCGATCGCTGTGCGTAGACTGGCTCCTGCGCCCTGTAGGGGGGCTGTGAGACCGCGGGCGCAAGCTGCGGGTCCAAAAAAAACCCTGGGGCATTCCTTGGCAATTTTTAGACTTCGAAACCAGATTGTGGTACTCAAGAAGTGGAATAAAATATCATTTATATACAAATCATGAAGAACCTAGACCCTTAATCTTGCAAGGGATCTCTAGTGATATCAGGATTTCTAATTGAGAAATAAGTTTAGGTACTGAGAAAACCCCACTTCTTCATTCACCTCTAAAATAATAGATTGTTTTGCAATGAAATGTAATTAACAAAACAAATTGGGCACATGCCACAAAGCAGAGCCTCTTGGAAATCAAGGGCTATATACTGTAAAAATAAATATTTGAGGAAAGCAGTCCTGAT
>SMGU01000251.1:0-10299 GCA_004348175.1 Puccinia novopanici
CATCAGGCAGGCTGACACCACTATGAAGGGCCTGTCCCATCTTGGGTTTAACTTACTGGGACGCCCTTCCAACTGTCTTAGCACCAAGTCCCCCGGCCTGATATTACGTTCGTAATATCTCGCTTCATTGTTTGCGGCTTGTGTGGCTGCTTTGGCGTTGATTTTCTCTATTTGTGCCATTTGTTCTTCATGGAATGACTCCTGCCTTTTTTTGGGTGTTTCTCATTGTTCAAAATGGTGACTAGTAGCTACTGTTGGCTCGATCCTGTAGCACATGTAGAATGGCGATTGTTCCAACCCTGCAGTTTTGGAGGTTCAATAACCAAATAGCGCCAGGGGTAAGTATAAATCCCATTCGGCCTGTTTGTCAGGGATACAAAGTTTCCTCAAGCTATTGACCAACGTACCATGGAATCTTTCTACGAGTCTGTTGGACTGCGGATGATAAGGCAAGATACGATTGTGCTTAATTTTGTGAGCTGTTAAGAAGTTTTCGAAGATTTTTCCAATAAATTCACTCCTGTTGTTGGTGGTGACGGAGTGTGGGAACCCGTGGTTCTCAATGATTAGTCTCAACAGTTTTACTGCTGCCAGCCCCGAGCGAGCCTGGAGAGGCGTAGCATGAGCCCAACCTGTCCCATAGTCGATGGCGGTAACTAGGTATTGATTTCTTCGCCTGGTCATTGGGAGGGGGCCCACAAAGTCCATGCCCCATGAGACAAATGGCCCTTTGCACTTGATGACTTGGAGGGGCATTTTGTTGCGGTCAGAGTTGTTGGCGCAATACTGACAGGACACGCAATTTTCAATCTCGTCATTGATGATTTTCTTCATGTGAGGGAAGTAGCACTCTGTCTTAGCTGGAACAGGGTGTCCCTTGCATTCCGGTGACCAAGCCTGATATGTGCTTCTTTGGCTAATTTACACGCTCGTTCGAGGTCTGAGACAATCAGTTGATTCGGACGAGTTGTATTGTTTTTGAACGATTCGTGATCTGAGATTATGAAACCTTTGTCCTCTAAGTCTTCAGGGTGATTGATCATTAGGTCACGGAGTTTGTTGAAGGACTCCTGGATCATAGGGATTCAGCTACTTTGGGTGGATTAGGGTCTGAATCGCAGTTTGGTTTTCTTGACAGGGCATCGGCGGCCATCTGTTCAGGACCCGGGCGGTATATAATATACACATTGAAGAACTCAATCTCGTCAACGAAGCGGGCTAGTCGGCGGTTCACGTGTCTCTGGGTCTTGAATTACTTCAGTGACTCATGGTCGGTGCGTACTAAGATAGGTGATCCTTCAATATACCCTTGGAAGTGCTTGAGCGCGTGTACAATTGCAAGTAGCTCTCTTTCCTGTGCGGAGTAGTTTTGTTCGGTTTTGGATAACTTCCTAGACTCGTATGCAATCGGTTTCAGCGTATGGTTTCTTAATGTTTTAGCATATTCTTCCAAGTTGAAGTCCTTGGTTAAGGTTTCACTGTTCGGATCTTGTTGTAGGACCGCACCAATGTTTTGGCCAGAGGCGTCGGTGTCCAGGACAAAAGGGTTGAACGGTTTTGGGTGGTGTAAAATGACCGTGCGTGTGAGGTGCCATTTTAGATTTTTGAAGGCTATCTCTTGATCCTCCCCCCACGAAATTGCTGCCCCCTTTTTTTGTGATCCCTCCGTTAGCTTGTATAGAGGGGTTGCAATTTTTGAGAAGTTTTTGATGAATCGCTTGTAGTAGGTGGAAAGATTGAGGAAGCCTCATACTTTGGTTACGTTTGTCGGGGTCGGCCAGTTTTTTATCTTGTCAATCTTGGTGTCGTCTACATTTATACCTGCCCCGTTTACTACGTGTCCCAAGAATAACAATTCACTTTTCCCCCACTCGCATTTCTTTGGCGAGACAACCAAGTCGTGTTCCTTTAGCAGTTCAAAGATCTGTTTTATGTGTAATTGGTGCTCTGCCTCACTTTTTGAAAATACAATCACATCGTCCATATACACCAGAGCATACTTTCCAAGTACTTGTGATCTTCAGTTTGAATGGACATTCCTGCTCAAATTAATGAAAGGTGAATATCTCAAAGGTCACACTTCCCACATTTAAAGACAGGTATTTCATCTACAGTCATCTTATCAAGTTCAACTATCCCCTTCTCCTCAGGAAGTGCTTTGGATTTCTTGATGATCCAAACTTATCCATCAATGTGTCTTGAAATGAAGAGTATTTTTTTTTCTGAGCTGGAAGAAAACTTAATATAAAATAATCTATTTTATTATGACATAATACAGAAGTTTAATGGATGGTAATGCACAAATTACTTGTACTACAGAAACATCCTGATTTTTTCCAGATGGTGAAGTCATAAATGCAATTTTTAATTCTTCAGGATCTTGACACAACTCAAATATATCTGAGTGAATCTATGGAAAACTGATGTGTTATAAAACTCTGGGATTCTAGTTGATTAGTGTAAACATTTAATTCATTTGCTGCATCAATTAGCTTGGATATTGTAATGTATGTATCTCTGATGAAGAGAGACAGTTTCATTTCCCACAAAACACACAAATATGGAATGCTCAAGATTTCCAATTATTGGCTTGTCTCTTGTGAAACTTCATTTATTTCCTGCATCAACTGGCTTGAATATTGGATTGTTTCTCCATTAAGGAGATAGAATTCCATTTTTCACAATCCAAAAGAATATGGAAGGCTCAAAATTTTCAATTATCAAATGTTTTTATTCCTGGAAGGATGCTGAGTGGGGCATATGTGATGAGTATGGATATTTGTTCTCTTTCTTGAAGAATTTGGTCTTTGTGGGTAAGCCTACAATCTCTCTGAACGAATTTGGAGCGGTGGATTTGGCTATCTGGTAGAATATATTACCGTTGTCTTCATTGATGGACATGGATGAGGGCAGGCTTCTTTTCTGTTTGCGCCAGGCTGTTGTACGGTTTCACATTTACGACCTTGTTGAATTTGTTGATGAACGTATATGACAGATCGTCATAGTCAGGGACTACTCTTGTCAAGCATAACCACGGTAAACCTAACACTAGGTCCATCTCCGGCAGGTTGATCAAAAATGCTTCCATGCGGGTTTCGCTGTTGTCGATTAGAAGGTTGAAACTTGCCTTCAGCTTGACTTGCTTTACCTGCCCATTGGCCAACCTTACATTTCTTGGAGGTATTCTTAGCACTTCAATTTCTCGTCAATCCAACAGCTTCTGAGCAACGGTGCTGTCCAAGTATACGGCTCCTGCACCCAAGTCAATAATTGTGTTGCAGATTATTCCACGGGTCACAAACTTGTACCTAGGCAGCAATTGTTCTTCTTGGTCTAAGGCATTTAACTCTAGTTTGGGTGGGGAGTCGCCAAGCCAGACTATGCTAGAAGACTCTGAGCAAGAATCTATCTCTTGGTTGTATGTTTCCGCATCACTGTTTAAACACAGCCAATCCGGTGGTCGAGGTCTTTGAGCCATCAATCGTTTGGTGTTAGCGGGTGTGGGGCCAGTATTCTTTCTTTTTCTTGGATTCAGCACCTCTTGATGGTTTGCCATGTAGTTTAATTCTATCTCGGAGGTAACTCCATGGCGGGACGCACCGGGGGTAAATACTAAGGCCTTGGGGTTCAAGTTAGAAAACCTATTCTCAATTTTCTCGAGTGTCTCGAGCTCGTCAAGGGTTTCTTTCCACAGCTCCTTGTTGAGCTTGTTCCTCTGGGGTTCCCTTTGATCAAGGTTGTTCCTATTGATCTGGTCTAGGTTTTGGATTATTGATCCCAGACGTCAAAACATGGGCTCTTCTTTGGGACCATTCCTTTCCCTGGGACCATTTCCATTATGAACAGCCCTTTATCGTTTTTTTCTTCCTCCACGGGGTCCAGGTCAATTAGGTTGAGGGATGGCCTTGGTCGATTCTTGTCGGCATTCTTAGAATTGTTATTTTACTTTATTTTTCGCGGCGATGGACAATCTTTTGATAAGTGTCCGATTTTATTGCAATTATAGCAGCGAGCTTTACTCACGTCTACTACATCCAAATCCATTGGGGTGGCTGTGCTTGTGGAGCTTCTGCAAGGGAATGAGAAGTTCCCGTTGGATTGGTGCCAAGAGTAGTTTGGAGTGAAGCTTCAACAATTATGGTGACTGCCTGTGGGTTGCCCGTGATAATAGTTTCTCTTGGCCAACCGGTCATGTTCTCTAAGGGACTGGCATTGATTGTCTAGATTGTCACACTTGTTGCCCAGAACCTTGATTCGGAGATGGCCTGGTAGATTATAGGTGAAAAGGAACATCTTGTCGTCCTTCGTCATCTTGTTATTGGGCAACTTGATGGCCAACCTCTTAAACCTGTTGATGTATTCTTTGGCGGTGGTGTATTTCAACGCTTGAAGCTCTAATTGGGCGTCATATTGCTTATGGATGTAATTGAATTGATCCATCATTTTCCGCTTGAAGATGACCCACGGCATATTGTTGACCCCTGTTTCGCTAACAAGGTTGAACCAGAAGGCTTCGGCCGTGTCTTTGAGGTTGGTGATTATCATTGCAAGGGGGTGTGTCAGAATAATGCGCTTTTCAGGCGTGCTCTGGGCGCTCCGCAGCGCTGGCCGCAGTCCTTCCCTTTATTCACGCGGATCAATCTGGTTGGACTTTCCTCATCTCGACCGGAACCATTCAGTTCCCGCCTACACGGACAGGATTGTCATCAAGAGTTGTCCAGTCATCGTCGAGGTCACCGCTGCCAAATCTGGAAGACGCGGTACTTAATCCCTTCTCTTTCTACTTCCTGTTGTTCTCATGTTTTCTCACTGATTCTTTTCTCTCAGTCTTCCTGTTTGTGAGTGTGTGGTGGATTATTGTTTGTTTGTTTTTCAAGTCTCCTTTCATTTCAGTCAATCTTGGTCCTCTAGGTATTTTTCCTTTTCTCTTTTGTTTTTCTTTGTTATGTCTTGTCTGAAATGAATCTCTAGTTTTCGCCTCAAAATCTTTCAGATTTACAGTCTCAACAGCTACAAACCACCTCAGGATCGAGATGGCAGATAGCAAAGGAGCCTCCGCCAAGGTCAACATTCCTAGGTTGGACGAAAAGAATTTCCTACATTGGTCAATGCAAATGAAAGCTCATCTTCGTCATAAGGGCCTGATCAAATATATTATGGAGCCTCCACCTATTCTTCAAGGAGCCGCCGCTGAAGCTGTTGCCAAGAAGCACAACGAGACGGTCGATATTCTTATGAATTTCATGACGGAAACGGTGTTCGAAACTGTGATTACTCCGGAAAATGAAGAAAGTCCCCATGGAATTTGGACCGCGATTGTCAGTCGTTTCGCCTCCACAACATTCAACAACAAGGGCCGGGTTTGGCTGAAGTTCATGCGGTATGAATACAAAGGAAATCTCTCCGAATTCATTACCGACATGTATAAAATGCTCAACGAAATCGCTGTGTGCAAACTCGCCGTGCCGGAAAACATTCTCAGCTTCTCAATACTGGCCAAGCTGTCTGAAGATCTCTACAATGTAGTTGACAATATCATTATGAATGAAGTCATCTGCGAAAGTCCTTCTGCGACTCTTACCAAGATTCAAGAGATTGTTCACCTCGAAGAGTCTCGAAAAGCCAAGAATCCTCAGTCAGTCACCTTGTCTAAAACCACTGACGAAACAGAGAATGCCTCAGCACTTATCCACGAATCAAAGAAAGGAAAGAAAAAGAAGCGAGGTCCTTACTGTGATCCAGGAAAACACAATCCTGCCGCCACGAGCCATGACGCCGAGCATTGCTACCAGTTGCATCCAGAACTGCGCCCTCTACAATTCTCAAGATCGTCGCAGAAAGCTGCCACCCAACTTGTCGAAGTTAATGATGGTCATGAGTCGGAGGTATCCTTATTTCTTGTCGAATCAGGCTCCAAGCCAATTGTGCTAGACTCTGGAGCCACCCATCATATGGTCAATGACTCCGACATCTTCAAATCAACTTCCGAAACCAACATCAAGATTTCGACCAGAGGACACAGTAATCTGCTCTATGCCACGGCGGTAGGTTCAGCCACCCTGGTCAATCAAAAGGGAGAGAAGTTGATTCTCGATAATGTCTTGTTAGTCCCATCACTCACACGGTCTCTCATCTCTATCCCTCGATTGTTCAAGAGTGAAATTTTGATCACCAAAACCGCCGATAAGGGAGCCTCCATTCTTATAGATAAAAAGTTTAAACTTCTCGGCTCCCTGAAAAACAATTTGTTAGAATTATATTCCTCTCAATTCGAAGTAATGAATTCCAGTTCTACATGTTACTACTCAAGTCCAGTCAAACCAAACTGGCACGTTTGACTGGGACATCCAAATCCAGCATATCAGATGGCATTGATGCCCAAGTCAGAGATTAGAGAATGCAAGGTGTGCAGAGAGTGTAAGCTCAGGGCTCGACCTTTCAAGAGTGCCTTCAAATCCGCAACACGTGTTCTGGAAGTAATTCACATGGATCTCGTTGGACCCTTTTCCACAAAATCACCAGCTGGGTACACCTATTTCCTCACGTTGGTGGATCAGTTTAGTGGCTATCGGTCTGTAAAATTTCTGAAGGCCAAAGCCGAATGCTTCGACCGATTTTGCGAATTCAAAATAGTCGTGGAGAAACAAACAGGCAAAACTCTTTGCATGCTTGTCTCTGACGGTGGGGGAGAATTCGTGAATGAGGAATTCAAGAATTTCTGCAACTCGGAAGGCATCACGCACAACATAACTCCAGCATACACGCCACAGAACAATGGAATGTCTGAGAGAGCAAACCAGACAATCATTGTAAATGCACAGTGTCTTCTATCTCAATCAAAACTACCCAAGTCCTTCTGGGCAGAAGCCGTGAATACTGCCGCCCAGCTCTCCAACTTAACACCTTCTAGCTTGAGGAACATGACTATTCCGTACGAAACGTGGACAGGGCGATCAGCAAACCTAGATAACCTCAGACCCTTCGGTTGTTTGGCATATGTCCTGATTCCAAAGGAAAAGAGAAGCTCTAAACTTCTTCCGACAGCAGAGAAAGGTGTGATGTTGGGATATGAGAATGATCTCTCCTCTTACAGGATCTACAAGATCAAGGATAAGAAAGTAGTTCGTGTCCGAGACGTCAAATTCGAAGAAAGCGTGTTTCCTGGCCTGAAAGATCACATTCCTGAAACTCATGACGAAGTGCTAACTCCAAAACAGACCTTCAGTCCAGCCGCAAATGTAGAGGAACAAGGATCATCTCAATCTCAAGTGCCGGCGCCGGACATTCCCAATGAATCTTCCATCAGCTCGAGCAACGAACTTCCAAGCATCAACAAAGCTCCAAGAGAAATCAGTAGCGATATCTCAGCTGACAACATTCTCTCTGTGGATCGACGAGGAAACACCATCATAGTCCACCTGACCGAAGTCAAGGAGAATGACACGCCTTCGACTTACATACAAGCCGTTACATCAGTGCAGTCTCCATTTTGGAAGAAAGCTATTGAGAAGGAAATTTATAACATGTACGATCACGATGTTTGGATAATCGTTCACAAGACTCATGATATGAAGCCACTCAATTGCACCTGGGTCTTCAAAATAAAAAAGAACCAGCTCAACGTTCCAATCGAATACAAAGCTCGACTGTGTGTGAAGGGCTTTCAACAGGTGAAGGGTTCAAATTACTTCGAAACTTATGCTCCTACTGGAAAGCTTGTATCACTGCGAATGCTCATTGGTTTTGCTCTGAAGAAGAACCTCCAATTTCACCAAATTGACATCAAGAGTGCGTTCCTCAATGCTCCTCTCGATGAGGATATCTATTTGAATCCTCCGCCGGGGGTTGAAGTTCCGAAAGACCATGTCCTCAAGCTGAAAAAAGCCATGTATGGTCTTAAGCAAGCACCACATGCCTGGCATCGAACACTCACCGAATGGCTGTTCCAAGTTGGATTCCGAAGATGCGAGGCCGAACCCTGTGTGTTCTGGAGAAAAGGCACCTTCTTGTTTCTTCACGTAGATGACTTGGCGATTTTCAGCAAGGATCCTGAAAGTTTCAAGAAGGAAGTCAGTTCGCGGTTCAAGATCAAAGACCTTGGAGTATCCAATCTTCTTCTTGGCATGAATGTCAAGCAAGATCCAGACTCAGTAACTCTTACTCAAAGGCATTATATCGATACTCAGCTGGATCGCTTCAACTGTCAACACTTGTTTCCAGCATCTACTCCACTGAAACCGAACAGTCATCTCGTAAAAGCTTCAAAAGAAGAAAAGCTCAGACATCTAGAATCCGGAAATGATTATAGGTCACTAGTAGGAGCCTTGAATTACCTTAGCGTTACCACCAGACCCGACATAACCTTTGCCGTCAGATCTCTATCGCAGTTCCTGAATGAACCAGGAACAAACCACTGGGACGCTGGCATCCAGGTGCTTCGATATCTCAAAGGAACCAGAGACATCGGTCTAAAGATCAGCAAGTGCACCAATGAAGTTGACTCTCTTATCGGATACGCTGATGCCGATTGGGCCTCCTGTCCTGAAACCAGGCGATCTGTCTCGGGCAATTTGATTCTGTTGAATGGTAACATCATCTCCTGGAAATCAAAGAAGCAGCCAACTCTATCCCTGTCGTCGACTGAAGCCAAATATAAGTCTCTTGGTGACATCACCAAGGAGATCATGTGGATCAAAACTCTCCTTAAGAAGATATTCAACATCAAAATACCGGGCCCAACTCCCATTCATGAAGACAACCAAGGTGCAATTGCCCTTGCCAACAATGAATCCAATCATTCCAACTACAAGACAAAGCACATGTCTCTATGCCATCACTTCATTCGACGTGAAATCAAAATCAAGTCCATCAAGCTCAACTTCATCCCAACTCACCTCATGCTGGCCGACTTCCTCACCAAGGCCGTTGGCAAAACATCAATCAAAAGAGCGCTCCGGAGTCTCCAATTGTCGTGCTCTTTGCCAGGTGGTCAAGAGCAAGGGGGTGTGTCAGAATAATGCGCTCTGTTGGAGCACACTCTGGGCGCTCCGCAGCTCCGCAGTCCTTCTCCTTTTGTCCAAGCGGATCTTCCCAATTGGGGTTTTCCTCATCTCGACCGGAATCATTCAGTTCCAGCCTTCACCGACAGAACCTTCATCCAGAATCATCGTTCAGTCAACGTCGAGGTCATCCACTGCCAAACTTGGAAGACGCGGTACTTAATCACTTCTCTTTTTATTCCTTGTTGTCTCTTATTCTTCTCACTGATTCTTTTCTCCAGTCTTCCTGTTTGTGAGTGTGTGGTGGATTATTGTTTGTTTGTTTCTCCAAGTCTCCTTTCATTTCAGTCAATCTTGGTCCTCTAGGTATTTCTTCTTCCTCTCTTGTTTTCCTTTTATGACTTGTCTGAAATGAAACCTCTAGTTTTCGCCTCTAATCTTAACAGAAGACTCACTGAAGACATCTATGAAGAAATGAAGAAGCTTGGTGATTCTGGGATGAAGCCCTCTGCGATTCTCGATGCACTCAAGAAGACTCGCCCAAACGAAACAATCCTAGCCACCATCTCTACCATCTACACTGCAAGAAAGAAAGCCCATCAACAAATGCTTCAAGGCATCAGCCCAATTGTTCACCTCAACAAAACTCTTTCTAGCTCTGACTTTACCACCGCAACCAAGGTCAACGATGATGGCAAACTCGAAGGTTTATTTTTCTGTCATGCTCTCTCCATCAACCTCCTCAAGTCCTATCACTATGTCCTCCTCCTCGACTGTACTTACAAGACCAACAAGTACAAAATGCCACTCCTCCACATTGCCAGGATTACGGGTGCCAACAAAACTTTCAGTCTAGCCTTCTGTTTCATTGCTCAGGAAACCAAACCATTCTACGATTGGGCGCTGGATTCTCTTCTTACCGTCTTCACTTCCAACAATATCCCCCAACCACATGTCTTCCTCACCAATCGAGAACAAGCCCTCATCAACTCTGTCACCTCAGCCTTTCCAAATTCCACTCATCTTCTCTGCACTTGGCACATCCAGAAAAATATAGTCACCAATGCCGCCAAACTGATCAAGAACAAAGCTAAAGAAGGTGAAATGATTTCTGCCTGGAATGAATTGATTCGACGTCCCAGCCAATCCAATTTTCACGACAAGTTTCAAACGTTTGCTTCAAAATACGGCGCCAAATTTGAAGAATACATGCACTCAACTTGGCTACCAGTGGCGGAAAAATATTCAAATGCTTGGACCAAATCAATTCCTCACTTTGAACATCGCACCACTTCTCGAA
>SMGU01000253.1:0-33226 GCA_004348175.1 Puccinia novopanici
CATATTATGAGTCAATCAATATAGTAGTTTTACCCTACAAACCATATTAAATAAGCAATACCTTACCCCTTCAACATTAAGACCTTGTTTCAAGCCCTGGTCAAGTCATAGTACTTAGACCATCCGCATTGGGTGCTAAATTATGAGGCTAGTTTACCCCCCAAATTAGTGGGGACTACCTCTAATCCAGGAGTGCAACTGCACTTGTTGGGACTAAGTGTAAGCTTTAAGGCTTGCAAGAGCTTGCCAGCCTGCCACATAGACTTGATCCCAGGACTAGTGGGGACTAAATCTAGTCCCCACTAGCTCTAATTGGAGCTCCAGGCTAAGATAATCCATGTTTAGTCTGCACCAATGCAGTTGGCACTTGGGATTAAGTCCCTTAATCTGTTCTAACTTAGTGACCAATGCGGATGGTCTTACAGGTTCCAACCAAGTTCTTAACCCCCTCTTAAAGACTTCAACCCTCTTCATCAACACACCACTTACCAATCATCACCATCACATACCATCACTCATCATCATAATCAAAATCTACTCACTCTCATAAATATCTTACCTCACTTGGTCCACAGCCATCTTGAACCAGACGATCCCTATGACAATAAATAAACTTCCAAGCAATCTTGGTGGTCTTGTCTTCTGATAGCATAGAAGGGCAGAGCTTGAAACTCATTCATCCCCTTCTCAATTCAGCAAAAGGGTTTCACAACACCATTGGAGTCTTACAACACCCGCCAAGGACTCATGAGGAGTTTGGGGTGTGGTGATGAGTCATGGAGTTGAGGAGTTGGGGAGGTTTTTTATGTTGTTTTTCATCATGCTTTTTGATGGGGCAAGATGCCACAAAAGGTGACTTGTGGTGATTTCTTGCCTAAAATTTAAGCTATAACTTTCCCAAGAAATGTCACAGATGGGAAGGTGTTTATGCATGCAAGAAGCGGAAAAATGTATTGTGAACCCCCTATTCCAGTATGGTTTTTGGCGCCCCCAGTAGGTGGCTCACCCTGCCTGCGTGCACATATTGTCAAAAATCAGGGGTGGCGCACACCTTGAAGCCTGATTTTTATTGGAAGGGGCTGGATGATTGGTAGCGTTCCGGAAGGAGTCTCATCCCTTTCAACCTGATAGGTTGACAGCATGGGAAATTGGGATCTGATCTATTTAAGTGACGTGAGGTGGAAAAATCTTGAAGAATCAAGCAAGCCAATTTGAGTCGTGGTGTTGAGAACTTGAGTCTCACTAAGATTTCCTCACTTACAACTTCCATCCATTCATATCTTCTACTTCTATTGGAGTAGCATTTTGCCATCCAGGAATAAATCTGGCTCCACCAACTCTCATGATTAGGCTAAGCAAAGCAAAGCTCAAAGTCTAAAGTGGGCTGTATTTTTAATGTCAAGTATTTGAAAGGACCTGTCTCAAAGGCATCAAGCAAAATGCACTTTCTGCAACAAGATCTTTAACCAGGCAAAGCCACACAGCTCTTTTTCACATCAAAGATGCCTGCTTGAAATTACTGCAGAATCCAAGGATGAATATATTTGAGATTTTTACATGCTAAAACAAACTCAACTGCTTTGGAGACATCCAATCTAGAGGAAAACCAAATCATTTCAGTTTCAATTCCAGATAAATCAGCCAGCTTGGTGAAGGAATTCTTTTGGCCCATGTCATGCAAGAAAGTTTAACCCCTTCATGAGCTACTACTAAAGTCTATTGTTAGCTTATTGTATCTACTGCTAGGTATGATTGTGGCCTTCAATCTATCAAAACTTTGGCTTGGATTGTTCAGGAATTTCTTTGTCAATCCAGCCTCAATGATGGTGTCTTTCACTTTTTAGGCAAACTTGTCTTCAGCAAGCTTGCTTGGGTATCACATAGTTCCCTGAGCTGTCAAAAACCTTTGAAAATTTGAAATCTATGACTTCATGAATGAACTAGCTTGATTCACCAGGATTGGGATGAAGACATTCTCATGGGATAATGCACTTGCACAACAGATTTCTTATTTTTTATGTTTCTGCTTTCCTATTTTTCATTGATCAAAGAGAAGAAGAAAAAATAAAAAAAATAAAATATGCAGAGGAAGCCAAGGATAAGGGCTTTACAACCATACCATTTTTATTATTTTTTGATAAATTGTTCAAGTGCAATGAAGAGATAAAAATAGGTCTTCCACCAGCAACCCCCCTATTTTGCAGAGGGGTCTAGTGGACATCATCTGGATGGGTTTTGGATGTCCAAAGGACGTAATTAGGCCCCAACCCCAAAATAGGGGTTGCAGATTCAATTTTGTTCAGAAAAGGGGGTTGTGCATTTAATTTTTGCAAATGCTGAGAAAATTTCTAAACCATCATGCCTCATGTAATGCAGATATTACTGGTTGTATAAATAATCCATGAGGGTTCATCAAAAAGGGTCAAACAGTCCTCACTCACAGAAAACCAAAAAATCAAGGGTGGGCAAGTAGAATTACAGGCAAGTAGCAGGCATATTTCTCACAGTCAAAGTACTACAGGCATAAAAATTGGAGGCACAGGCACAGACATAAAAATTGGAGTAAAAGAAGTTCAAGGCATAAAAGTTTGAGGAAAATAAGTTTAGAATTCAGTTGAGTCAAACTGTAATTTCTAGATAAAATATGTATTAAAATTAGCCAAAACCAGATAAATACCAAATTTTGGGCCAAATTTGTGTTGAGGGACCAACAGGGACTGAAATGAATAGAGGGTTTGAGAAATCACAGATGAATTGATGAGTGAGAAATAGTGTCAATTCGGACCAATAAAAAAATTTTACAAAGAAGGGTTAAGGTGGAATCGAGCAGATGGGTCGCTTATTTACAATAATACAAGGGTGGAATCTTTTGAAAATGTTAGAAAAATCCCTTGGGGAAAATGATTGTGGAGACCAAAAGGATATTGATTCAGGGACCAGAGGCTATAATATGTCTGCGGATAAACTAGGCTACAATAAGTCTACAACTCTGGTCCAATCGTGTCAGGTTAATAAGGTGGTACTTTTTTTGCAAAAAAATACCAGGAATTGTTCATCTGCGGATAAACTAGGCTACAATAAGTCTACAACTCTGGTCCAATCGTGTCAGGTTAATAAGGTGGTACTTTTTTTGCAAAAAAATACCAGGAATTGTTCATAAGATATGTAACAGTTTAACGAAAACGAAGAGCTGTCATGTTACATCCCTTTTTCATGCTTTGACTGGCGCAAAATATGACATAGGTTGTTTGACCTTGGAACCGCCTGGGTTTCTGTAAATTCAACAAGTGATTTCAACGGCTGAATCGACTGGAAGGATGGGAATGGGGTCCAGCAAGAAGCTTACGTGTACTCTTCTAAAAATCCTTTGGGTAACGGGGGAAGCTTCTCAATTCCAACTAGCATCACGATAGTCATACCCATTATTGCATGAACCTAATAAAACAAGATAAAGGTTCAACGATTTGGATACAGGAGCAAATTTTGCGATTTCGTAGGTCTCGTCACGGAGAAACATTTGTTTAGTGACGGAAAGAAGAAAGGGTCGTACCTGGAGATGACAATGCACCAGAAAAGCACCAGGAGTCTTTGCGACGAGTCTGATGACCAGCCATCCGACATGCGAACCGCTCGGCATGGGGCCTTTGAAATATTTCCCGTTCTTCCCAGCCAGAACAACCTGAGTATCGCGCTCAATTGATCGTTTGTTCTTCAGGTGATTGTTCTCGTTGATTTTTTGGTAGCTCTCTTCGTTAAATTCGCCATACCCTTGTCCTATCGCATAGAATTTTTGACCGTGTAGGCTAGAACATTGATCGAGAATTCTTTCGAGTCAGACTCGGTCCCTTATTCATAACTAGAGAGGAACCTGGCGAATGAGAGAATAAGACGAAAAGCTCACTGCCAGGGATGTGCTTCGGAAACATTGACGGTTGAGGCAGTATTAACAATTACGAATTCGATGACTTCACCCAATTTCACCGGATACGCATCCAGCTTCGCGTCATAGCCATTATTTTTTGACGCTGCCTCATAATCGGGCTTCAGTCCATGGGTATATGCCTGGACTAGCAGTGGTACCCTAGATTTATTCTCGACATACTATTGCAGAAAGTGTAGACATGAGCAAGCAGTAGATGCTTATTACTTGCTGATTCCTGTGGGCTTACGGTCATGTTGTTGACAAACCAATTCACAGTTCCATCGGGTGTTTTTCTCTGCTGACTTGATATAAATATTCTTCGGCTGACTGAGGCAGCTGTTGGAGCATCTTTCTTGCGATGTAGAGGCCGGAAGCGACTTTCTATCCATTCATGTTCCTCGGTGGGTAAAGGCACAATTTTGTCGAGATCGGTGGGATTAGTGATTATCTGGTTGAAATAGTTTTTCGGTTTCAGGGAGGGAACGGAAGCAGACTCCTTGTTTCCGTTGCTACGGCCGGATGCAGAGGAGCACAGGTCGTATCTTAATATGAAGGATCCCATGTCGCGTTTTTCCCGCCAGCGACTTTCAACTCGGCCATAGAAATCGCGCTGGCCGCCTTGGTCTTGCAGTTGCTTCAGAGTTTTAGTTTTGAGGAGAAAGAATAGCGCTGTCCGGATCCAAGCTGCATAAAAGGTGAGCTTGTTCGCTTTATGAAGCCTCCATCAACTTCAATGACAGTGAGTTTGGGATGCGATTCGATGGCGAAATAAAGGAACGTGAGGGCGGTCATACCAATTGCACTATATCATTTGAGGCCATTGCGAAAAAAAAGAGCGGGTAAGGGTGTGTTCTGCACTAGAGAACTGTTGTCAAAGCGGAGAAATGGTCTGCTTACCGGACCCGGTACGTTTTGCCCGGTTTGACATGCATCACGTACGGATGACAATTTTTGTGCACCCGAAAGACTCGAAGAGTTACAAGATCCTAATGCTTGTCCATTGACAGCGAGGCTCTGGGGCTCCCCAAGGAATTTGATCGGTGTGGAAGCTAGACCCGAGGTGATTTGGTTGTCGGTAGCGTGATAGTAATCGCTGAACATCAAGGTACGTTCTTCATCATAGCTGTACGGAAGTGGTCCATCATTTGCTTCTATTATGAAAGAACCATAACCAGTTACTGATTGAAATTTGTGGTGGGTGTGGTAAATGCTTCATTCAATTGGGACATAATGAAACAAAATCGTCAGCGTTCATGATTCAGTGGCATCATCTGGGCAGGGCGAAGGAGAGACTCACTAAGTGCCTTCTGAATCAGGCGGCAGCTGGAACTCATAATCAAAGATACCACCTCTGGGCGCGATGGGGAACTGAAATTACAAATCACAAACAATCAGTGAATACTTTTTGTTCGGGAATTGGTTCTTGCGGCCATAAGACGTGGAGTTTATTTCAGCTCAAGATAGCGTCATGAGGCAATGTTTACCTGGGAACCTTAACAGTACCGTCAGCGAAGGGAGAGCCAAACTGCGCCAATCCGTGGAAGTGAATAGTTGTGGGTTCATCATCGAGTTCATTGATGACGCGAATCCATAGTTTTTGGCCGGACTTGAATCGAAGTTCGGGTCCTGGAAAGGTGCCGTTAATAGTGACTGATGGCCGAATTGTGCATCCCACTGATATATTAGTGCGAGATATAACCAGGACAGTAGTGGGTGCCCACGGGGCTGGAGGACTGGAAGTTTTTGAGGGTTCAGCTAGAAGAAAATGCTGAGATGAAATGAACAGGAAAGCCGCCAGCAGGCTGATGAGATCGAGCGGATTCATAGGAAATGGCGGGCCGAAGGAATTTCGGCGAGAATAGCGAAAGTGATTACGGTGCCTGGCAGTTGGTCGAGACTGCAAGTGCTGGTCAGGCCGTCAAATACACCGAGCAACTGTTGGTGCAAATCCAAGTCAAGCAAAGGAAAGAGGGCAAGGTCTGGTAGAGGTGGAAGTTTGATTTATTAAATAGGGAGTGTATGATGATCGGCACTTCCATGGGGGTTGGGGAAGCAAACTGCAGGGGATCTGTGAGAAGGATGGGCGAAATTTTAATCGGTGATGATAATGAGAGTCAGAATGAGACATCTTTCTCCAAATTGTGCAGAAGTTTCGGGAGGAAGACCAAACTCTGGTTGTCAACCAATCGACGATACAACGGTGTTGGCAGGCAAGTGGCACCTTGATGAAGGATGTATGCCTCTTGATGGCGCATATCGCCTTGGTACATACATATGTATTGTGTGTGCCTCTTCTGGTTTCGCAACTTCCTTAGACCCTGAGTCGACACACCCGCACGCCTTTTGATAAGTACAAAAGGGACCGAGCCTTCGGCCGGACAACAACATGTGCCGAATCCGATTCGCTAGGTTACGGGTGCCGGCAATGTGGTTGAGCCGAAGCCGAGCTAAGGATCAGGACTGGTCAGATCATGTGTGACTGTCGAGCATCAGGGCAGGCTGATAAAGGGATCAATACTATTTCGGAGGGAGATTATTCAGTGGCTGAAGACAGAGGATTTTCCACATCACGTCCTGAGCATGCCGGAGCAATCAAGAGCCTCAGATAACGGCGCCGCGCCTCCAGCCCACCCATCACTCTACATAAGCTCGTCCGTTCATCTAGTACAAACACAATATGTAATTCTTAAGATATTCGTTGTGAAGGTGGGCTACTGATGTCCTCTAGAATAACTTTCACCCAGTGATAAGTATACCACATGCCTCTCTCCCTGTACCTTTATCCTTCAGTCGTCTGTTGATTGCTCTGTCTACGACCCCTTCAATCGAGTCACATTCACGGCGTATAAAAAGCTCATGACCCACATGGAGTTTGCCACTCATGTCATTTGGCCGATGCAAGAAGGCAAGCGGGGAAGTGGACCAAAAACCTTAAGAGGTGCCAAACATTTTTTTTTTGTACGGATTTGATTAACAGGATCGCTTAACCGAATGGGACGTGCTAAAGTGACACCCCCTGTGGACGTATCCATGCCCCTCTTGGGTGTGGATGAGCATCCACCCTCTCTTGTGGGCGTGGATACGTCTGGCGCGGGGCAAAGCCAACGGCATTCGGCGCAAAGGCGCCAAAGTCCTACGAGAGCCAGTACTTTCAAAGCCGTTAGGAGCCGCCGCAAAAGTGCCGCAAGCCATTGGTGCCGTCGCAAAAGCGTCAAAAGCCCTTGGGAGCCGCAGCAAAAGCGCTGAAGGAAGCGCATGATCAGGTCTGGGGGTGGCGGCGGAACCATAACCAGATGGGCGGACAATTGGAGCCATTTTTTGGCGTTAATGCCCTATCCACACCCAAAAAGGGCACCAGTGGCCACTCCACAGTATACTGTGGGACGGTTAGCTCATCACGCTTATTGGCAGGTTAGCCTCTATAGTGGATGACCTGACTAAGAAACTGGAGAACAAGATGATTAAGGACGGTCCTTCACAGATGACTCTCTCTACCTTTCACAGGGAGGAGTGTAGCCACACCTGTCCTGTACGATCCACGGAAGGAGAGTCCTTACGTCATATAGGGTGACGTTGGTCACTTTTCCTAGCAGTTTGCACTCCTCACGTATATCCTCCTTGAGATCTATTAGCAGCGTAAGATCCTGCTGAAGCTCGGCCAGCGTGAACATGTGTTTCAAGACGACGATCTTGGCGAACCGAGGGGGCGGGGCGCGCGGGTTGGCCTGGTCGTCGTCCGAGTCCCACTCTTCTCATTTCGACTTCAACTTCTCCACTTTTTGGCTCGCTTTTTGCGCTGTTGATCTGCAATGATGGTGATGCACTATTACTATTTGAACCAGCTGGATGGGGGCCGACAGGTTTTTTGGTTAGGAAATTCTGCTTGTGAGATTTGCATTCTGTCCTGCTCGGGTGCTGAGCCTAGCCGCAGAGAGGCATCGTCGAACAAGCGAATGGCCAGCTTGACGGATTCAGGCTTAAGGAATACGATCAACGCCGAGCCGTTGAACATGCCAGTTAATTCGTCTTCGTATAGTTTGATCTTGGGTCGGTTTTCTTCGTCTACCAAGATGAGACCGGCCCGTGAGAAAGATTGTTTCAATTCTTCAAGCATCGTGTCTGATGGTAATCGTGAAACGTAGACAGCCGTATTACGTTGAGGAGCGGAGGAATTGGTTTCATCGGCTGGGTCGCGGGTCCGCTTGTTATTAGAAGCATTCTTCTTCTGCAATTGTTTCTTGAGCTTGATTTGCTTCTTATCTTTCTTCGAGCTAGACGGGACTGGAGTCTGTGGAGTTGAGGGATGTTAAGACAGCTAGATCAGTCACGGTGCTCTCCAAACATGAAGACGGAGATGGAACGAATGATTGAAATCTGGGCAGTACATTTTCGTCGACGCCGTCGACCCTGTAAGCGGTCAGTTGGGCAGCCCAGAGGGACTCGTCGATTCGATGAAGCTTGGCGTTTCCTGGATGTTCTCGCTCTGGTTATCCGCTCCGTCCGTTGCAGTCCGGGTGGTTCTTGTGTTGTCTTTCACGTGCGCTGCTGTTTCCCCCGCAGCTTGCACAGCGCAGCACTCGCCTGTCACATCTCCACAGAACCTGTGACATCTCAGATTTAAATTCAACGTGTGTTCCTTGATTTCTTGTCTCCCCCTTGGGGGCAGCGCGCGCTGATCAACCCCAAACATGATATGTACTACATTCATCTGTCTTCTCCTGATATTGCCCCGACGCTATTGACAGCAGCAATGTCAGAAGAAGCTGAGAGGCGCACCGCCCACACTCGGGCCGGCAGAGGTCTATCTCTGGCAGAGCTGACCATTCCAGGCCTAGGGGTGCATCGCCGAGCGCCGCGCTGCCCCGGCCCGAACAGAGTCTCAATATGTAGGAGGCGCAATGGATGTATTTACATATGATCGGGAAACAAATGGCGGTACGACAGGAAGCTATTCACAAGAAAAGAAGAGAGGAGACGGGATCCCTGCACGCAGCGTGGAAACGCGTTACAAGCTCAAAAAATGGTGACTCGCGCGGCTGAAGACATGCAATAATTTTGTGTTGAAGCTAAATAAGTTTCTTAGACTATTTGAGAAGGATTTTTTTTTTTTTTTTTTGCCTTGGAAATTGGGTGGAAGTTGAGTCTACACGGCATCGCCGCTGGACCGGACTAAGTAGTGGCGGAGAAACGAGTGGACTTGTTCGACATCGTTGAGTTTGTTTTTCGCGTGGGTTTCCTGCGAGGGCTTTTGGCTAACGATGACGGAGTGGAAGCCGTACTTGTTCATCGCTCGGAACATTCCTTCGTCGACGGTGATCTGGTCACCCATCGCAATGCCGCTTGCGAAACGATCCGATTGCAATAACTTGGCAACGAAATTGCCCTTGTCGATTCTGGGGTCCTTGATCTCCCCCCACGCGTTGCCTTCTCGCAGTATCTGCAATGGCAACGCCCTTCGCACCTCCTCAAGCGCCGCATTCGCATCCACGGCTGTAGATTCTAATAGGCTCGAATTCTTTCAGTCCAGACGCTGGCTATAAGCTTGTGGACGCACTAGAACACTCACTTTCATACAATGCCCTTCTCACCTCCTTAAGCGCCGCTTTCGCATCATCGGCTGTAGATTTTAATGGGCTCGAATTCCTTCAGTCCAGACGCTGGCTATAAGCTTGTGGACGCACTAGAACACTCACTTTCATAGAATTTCCTGTCGTATTTGAATACTACAGCATTCTGTGTATCATCGAAGAGGGACATGCCAATATGTTCTGAGGGCGTCAAGAAGAATGGGGTTAAAATATGCCACTTTGGCTTGAATTATTGCATATAGGCAGGACCTGGCACAGAGATCGACGTACCATATTTTTTAGCTATAGGTTTTACTGCCTTTCGTGTTTCTTGCACTACGTCAATGACAGCTGATTGCACGGGTTCACCACAACGCTGCAGCACCGTCCCGTGCTCTGCAGCGAGGTTCACCCCAGGAATATCACCGTACTGGTTTTGCAAGCTTGCTATATTCCGCGCGGACACGACCCACACCTCGTTGTTTGAATTACTGGCCAGCTGCGCTAATAGGGCTTGGGAACTTTTTTTTGGGCGTCCGTGGCGTCCATGGGTCTGAGTACCTCCTTATAATTAATGCGTAATGGTAAGTTGGCGATTGTCGATTGTTGATACATATTTCCACGAAATGGTGGCTGTTTGATAAGCTGACTCACATCATTATCTAAAGCAATGAGTCTTTTTCCAGGTGGGAAGAACAACTTGGCATTTTTACAATGAACAACGTCCCGGACGAGTCGGTGGGAGGATGGGGACTGCCCCACAAGGTTTACGATGGGATCAAACACATCATCTGCCCCGAAAAGCTCGGCGTCTTTATGACCATGGCTTGTGTGGATCGAGTGAAGAGACCGACAAGGGACAATGCCGCGAGGACCTGGCGATACATAGTGAACATCGTAGAAGTAACAATTGTAAATGGATGGTCGAAGGAGTTGTGTTGTGCGGCAGAGCATAGGTCGGACACAACTCATTTTATAGAACTTTTAGGGCGAGAGAATTGACTCGTCGACCTGCACTCCATCCAGAGTTGAAACGCGGTTGAAGCATAAGTATGCTAGCACATGAGACGCGACACAGGGACCGGCCGACCGAATCGCATGTGCTGGCTTTACTGGATTCTTTAAAATTCTCGTCTTGAAATCCACCGAGTCGCAATTCAACATTGTACTCAAAGCTAAACTCTTTGCTCGTAGTTTCCATACGAGGACCTATACGCTGACGTGCAAAGTGAAACAGTCCAACAATAAATTGAGAAATACGATTGGCACCATTGCGATGAACTATTGTGTTTCCACTTAACCTTGATCTAAAAAAAAAAAGAAATATTAAAATCTCAAAAATCTGTTTTTGACAACTGTTTCTGCCAAATATCTCGGACACACTTTGGTTTTTGCCAACCTAAATATTAATAAATAAATATTCTGTGTAATCACACTAATTTTTCAAGACACCGTTCATCCCAAGTTAACAGCTCATCATGGTTTATCGCTCATACGACCCCGGATAAAAGTGGCCGCCATACGCATGCTAATCCAGGATCACTCACAGGAATCAATACGGACTGCTCTAGGTGAACCCATCTCTCGTCAATCCTTCAATCGATGGCTTAGTGAAGAATTTTTGGCGGTTGACCAGGAGTAGTATAAAATAAAGTTCTGCTTATAGCAGAAAAAGGACTATAATTCTCAGTTGAAGGGCTCAAGTGCCTTCACAAAGAGACTAGAGATGGGGCTCAAGTGCCACCTCTAGGACCAGTATTGTCAGGACCGATGATCTTTTTTGCTCTTTGAGGACACAGTTTAAATAGACTAGATACACATGTCCAGTTGTGGTTGTGAATGGACCAGTTAAGCTGGTAGAGCAGAAAAGGGTTCTAAAATAAAGGACTGGCAAATTTGAGGAAGAAAATAAGAAGACGAGATCGAAGAGTGAACAATAAAATTTCAACACTTAGCCTTTATCATGAAACCTGTCGAGTTGTCCGTGACCCTGATGTCTATGAAAGCCAAGGCGACCCGACCTGCTCACTCAGGAAGACAGGGATTCATTCATGAATTCTCTGCTCTGGTTGCATCCGATCCTTCCTCTTTTTGGACGAGCTACGTGAAAAAGTCTATGATCATTCTGGAAACTAATCAGTACACAAGCCATCCGCAACTGCCTCATCCGAAGGATTGGCTTGACTCTCAAGAAAGCGGAGGTTTACAATATTCGCAAATGCTTGGTTCATAAATACGAATTCATTGCCAACATGGAACCAATCCCAGCTGAATTCCTAGTCTTCACCGATGAAAGTGCTATTTTCAGCAAAGATCTGCATCACATGTTTGGAAGTTCTGCAAAAGGAAAGAGAGCCCTCAAGTTCCAACATGACAATAACCCCAAAGATACAGTCTCATCCCGGCAATCTCAATTTACGGCTTGATTTCCCTTACAGTACTGGATGATTGTGTTTACTGACTGGACTTCGAACACTTCCTGAGATGGCATGTGGTTAGTTTCTATTCATACATCCAATTCCTGACATCTTAAGTTTTGATAATCACACTAATCGATTGACATAAAAAATAGCTTCCTAGAATGAACTCCTACCCTGCTGTCAATAGCATCCTCGTTCTCAACAATGCACGTGTTCACAGGGGTGGTCGCATTCCTCGTTTGTGCTCGGAGGCTGGTATTAGAGTAGTGTATTTGCCTCCCTATTGTCCAGAACTCAATCCTATTGAAATGTGCTTCTCCGTTGTTAAGTCTCATATACGCAGAACTCAGGTCCTTGTTCAGACATCAGATGTGATAGGAGCAATCACTTGGGCAGCTGACCAGCTTATCACACCACAGCTTTGCGAGCAACTCTACCGACATGCTGGCTACTCTTGTACTGAAGAACCTTACATCTCTGCAGTAATCCATCCTGAATAGTCTACAATTAAATTTTAATCAGATAAAGCTTTTGCTCAGGCCATGTCAGCCAAGCAAACTGTTTGGTCATCTGGACCCAGCACCTCCAGTTATCCAAGCTAACCTGCTTGATTACTGGAAGAAGGACAGAGGAAAACCTCATCGATTGAATTTAAAATGCTTCCAGTCAACCTAGAAAGTCTGCTTGGTTGACTGGAGCAGCCTCTTCCATTTGATTGAGCATAAACTGCTCAACCAAAAACTGATCGATCAATCGGAAAATTCTTCCAGTCAACCTAGCAAATCTTCTTGGTTGACTGGAGCAACCTCTTCCATTTGATTAAATATAACCTGCTCAACCAACTAGACTACACTTCCAATTGGCCGAGTGTTACATTCAAGATTTTTCAAGTTGAAACGACTAGATTAAACTCCTCCCATCGATCGAACAGGTTTCTTTCTTTCTTGTGCAACAAAAGTGGAATTTACAGTCGAAGAGAGAATCAAGGAAGTCTAAAAGCACATAATTCGAAGTGATCAAAAGGGTTGAGGGATCTGTAGCTGGAAGCGAGGACCTATTGAGATGTGTTTTTTTCCTTGAGATGCTTATTGAATCGTGATACATTATCTCTGAGTCTCAGAACAATCCCTAAACTAAGGCCTAAGTCAAGAAGGGCGCTGTTGGTCAAGTGAGGAGACTGAAAGTTTATGTAAGAATCAAACCCATGGCGGTGTAAGATTGAAGTGACCTACTCCGCCTCCAGGGGATCGCACCCGAGGAAAGCTACATATTCACTTATACTACGAGCTCCAGGGATTTCAAGAGAGGCCATGCTTTGATTGTTGTTTGGATCATTTTGTGGTTCAGAGGCTTTGTTGAGAAATTGGCTGAATACTGCCCCATAGCAGCTATGCTTGCTGAAGCAGATTCGGGAGCATCCTTTTGCTTCTTTCTGACATTGAGGTATTTGAGCTCGGAGGGAGGAGACTCAATTGAGACACCAGATTTCTTTTGGACCTGAAGGTTGCATGGAACAACGATACAAATGGAAATCAGTGAAATTTCATTATTGAAAAGCATCCGAGAGGTGATGAACAAAAATCCTACCAGTGCATCTGCCCAGATACGTACAGTTCCAGCAGTAAGTAGGATGTACTTGCAAGGATTGGTTGGATGGGGGAAAGCGGGGTGGATTCTATCGTACATGTGGTTTAAGCCATACTTGTCATAGATTTTTGTCATGTATAGCTCGCTATCCTCTATGACAGATCCTTCACTGTTGGAATCATCCTGGGAATCGTTATCTATTGCAGCAGGGTGACTGGATCGCTGGTTTGCATGAGATGCTTCAAGTCGGAGGTTGGTTTTTGCAACAAGGTTTTCATTTCGTGCCTGTTCGAGTGCATTGTTGGGATTTTCTTGACTGAGGAGGACATAAGCTTCTTGTGGATTGGTCCTCAAAGCAATGATCTCGATCCAATGACGATAATTGGTTGGAGTTTCTAGCTCAACTGGACAGCCCTTAGGACAAATACGGTGACTAGGAATGTAGCCAAGCCATCGGATTTGAGGGATGCCCCTCTTACCAGCCTTTGAAATCGTTCTTGCAACACCAGTAAGACCAATGTTGCAAGTAGCTCCAACTTCCTCCTTAAACTGATTGAGGTTGAGGGTGTTGGGGTCGACTTCAATAAAGAGCTTGCAGCTGGGTTTTGTTTTTATTGCTTTCCAAGTACTTTTTTTACCCAATCAATTTTTTCCTCCAAGTGTAAGGCATACGTGATGTTACATTTGAATGGATACACCTTGAAAAAATGTTAAAATTAAAGCACATAGGTGTTGTTAGGTCAAAGCAGAAAATCTGATAATGTAGAACTGACTTACCTCGGATGGGGTTGATGGGGTTGGGTGTGACAATTGAGGGATACCATCTTCAGGAAAAGAGGAATCAGTTTCTTGGTCAGGATTTAACTCAGATTCGTGGTCAGGATTTGAATCAGTTTCTTGTTCAGGAATAGTGTTGGTGTTGCATTGGCTATGGTTGGTGGAGTGAAGTTAGCTGTCCATCATGCGTTGGTTATCATTATCAGGCAAATTGGAATCCATGAAGGAGATTGATGGTGGGATTGAAATGAGGTGGTGACGCAATTAGTTTTTTTTTTTCAATCCTCAAAAAAACAATGGCAGAAACCTTTGGCAGAAACAGTTGTCCAAAAGAGATTTTTGAGATTTTAATATTTCTTTTTTTTGAAGATGTCCAAGGTTAAGTGGAAACACAATATGCATTTGAAGCACCTAGAAAACTCAGAGAGTACAGCCTGGAATGTGATAAGAATGATAATAAATGAAAATTTTTTGAACCAAAATAGCAAAGAAAATTTAGTGTCCATAGAAACAGGCCAGAAAATTGAATTGGATCTGATTTCAGTGCAAAATTTATTTTAATTCCAATTTTTGGCCCTATTTTGCTGGTCACTAAATATGCCTTGCTATTTTGGTTCAAAAATTTTTCATTTATTATCATTCTTATCACATTCCAGGCTGTACTCTCTGAGTTCTCTAGGTGCTTCAAATGAATATTAAACATTTTTGAAAATAAGCAAAAAATTAAAAAAAAAAAAATCACAAATTTTATTTTTTATTTTTTCCAAAAATTTTCTTCCTAAGAGCATGCGCATTGGTGGAGCTATCGCTTGCTGTAATAGCTCTCACTTGGCAATGGCAGTATAGTGCCAATCAACCCACGCCACATTGGTGCTTGCTAAAATCAAGGCTATATTGCCACGAGTGCGGTTGAAGTATCGCTTCTTGGTGGATGTGTATTACTTTGGATATGCAAGATGACATAGCGCTGTCGCCAAGTGCTCCTAAATTTGGCAAGGGTTGGCGACAAAAGCTAAAAAATTTAGCAAGCCAAGCGGGTTTGGCATTGCCGATGTGGGGTTTTTCTTGCTAGACTAGCATAGCGCCCGGGTTTAACACAACCGATGTGCATGCTCTAATCATTATTTGAAACTCTTTTTGGATTGATTCACCAGAAATTGTGATTTTAACTGTGGTGGTTGAACTTGTTGAATGAAAAGTGTTGTGACAAAAACTTTTGTCTAGGCACTGTACACTCGCTTTTATTTCGCCGTCATCCCAGAGGTGTGCCTCCATAATAATGACAAGTCTTTTCTCTCCCGGATCCACAACAATAAGGATGTTGTGACCTAGGTCAAATGTGTGTGCTCGGCTGCGGCTCAGCCAGCCTGAGGAGACTCATCCGCTTCCTCCGGGACACTCCTACTGGAATCAAGACCAATACTATCTGCTCTCACCACTATTCCAGAAGACTTTGTCGAAGTACACGTGCATGGTACAAGATTCAAGAATTCAATGCTTGAAACTGGGTTGGAGGTCATGGGACTAGATAGTTGATTCCATACCTCATAATAACTTTTGCCGCCAACGAAGCAGCCTGCTCATGGTCCGATCTGCCTCACCGAGCTGCAACAACAACAAAAACTTGGTTTGAAGAGCTAACCGCGATGCTCTGCCATTACAGAAAACAACCGAAGGCCTTCGTTCGGGACTAGCACATTTTCGACACAAGCACGTGCTTGTCTGACTCCGGAAGCCTAGATAGAGCTTGGAAGAGTGCTGAAGTGGGGTTGATTCAGATGGTGGGGACTGGTGCTGCGAGGCTGTCAGCAGAACCAATGCAGCATATCTTTGATAGTTGCTGCCATAGATGAGTGATCGCTCGGCAATAAACATTACGATGCCTCCCCTGCGACGCGAAGTCACACGAATTGCTTGATCGTCCAAACCACTCGGCCAAACCAAAACCCAGTTGCGCTTGTTCAGTGTGGCGCTGCTTTCAGACACAAGCTGCAAATTCCCCGGTGTTACACACTTCATACAGCCTGTGGTACTACATAAGGGTTGCAACCGCGGCGTCGCCGATTTCTAACATGAAAGTTATATTTTTGTCCACGGATTAGCACTGCTCAAGACCTACCTACGTGCGATCCGACTTGATCACCACTCCTATTACTGCATTAATATTGAGATCCTCCTAGGACTTATATCCTGCCAGGCGGTACTCGTTAACAGGATTGCTCATCCATTTACCACCGCTGCTGGGAATCCGTGATCAGACAGCCGACGATCTCAGAACCCAGGCCCGTCACTGAGGTGCATGTGTGAGTTATTTTGGCTTGTCTTGAGAAATATGTATTGCAATGAAGAACCTCCGCGATTCTTCGCATGGCCATGCTGCGTGCGTATTAATGATGATTACGATTGATCTCACGAAACCTAAACCTAGAATTGGATGCCCTTTTAACAGCCGTTCCGCTCGGCCTCATTGATCTTGTTTTCCTCGTCTCATTCTGTTTCCGCATTGCTCAATCATACTCACTTCACCCGATTCGCTCTCCGCCACCAGGTATGCACTCGTTGTCAGATCATCATCATCCTTCTTGACTCTCTCACTCTCATCTCTCTGATTTATTTCATTCTTTCTTCTCTCAGGTGTGCCCATTCTCCGAGTCTCTCGACTGTGTCGTCCGCCGCGTGTTTTTAACACCTTCTGCGTCTCTCCTGTAAAAATAGGAACTCTTTTATATGCCATCTATACTGGTATAAAATATTGACCTTGACTCCATACATACACATAGCCCAATTCCTTCATCCCACCTCCAAATAGCCCGGCTCGCAAGGTCCGATTAAGGTTTACCCCCTCGCGCCAGCAAATTTGGCTGGGAGACCTTAACTTCAGAAGGGCCAAATTTATCCCGTGTGCATCGGTCTAATGAATTCTAAATACAAGATCATAACTGCCTGCCGGCCGGGCCCTGCAACGCTCTCAGTCTTGCTTATCCTCGGTGCTGCGAGTGCAAGTATCAATGACTGCCCAGGCCCGGCACCCAATCAACAAGCTCACATACAGGATCCAGCTCATCTGCAACTCAATCCAACAAGCCTCGCGTGTGCCGTTGCTGCTGGACAAGGGGCAGGAAACGCCACCACTGCTCCTTCCTCTAGCTTCGACTTTCAAGTTATCCCCGCTCCCCCCGGCTTCGAAGCATGGACTTCACCTGTTGTGTACGCGTTTTGCAAACATCTCGGGTTTTTCCTCACATGTCTTTCTTCATCTTGCTTTAAAGTTTGCCTCTGCATCAAACATAAAACGAGCCCCGTATCACGCAACCGAAGCTTATAATTGGATCTGACGATCATCATTTACTAAAACGTTGCATGCTTCTTTCATTTTTTTCGGGGGTATCGAAACAGTCTGCCTTCACCGGTCCAACAGGGTCACAGTCCTTGGACCATCTCTGTCGAACGCGCCAAGAAATTTGTCGCCCAGCTCACCCTTGAGGAAAAAGGTGAGCCTGCAGTAAACATCAAAATTCCATTTATTTTATTTTATTTCTGAAAATAAAAAATCAAAATAAAACGATTAAACTCACTGCATTGCCATGAATGTCCCATCCAGTCAATTTGACTACCGGCGCAGGAATTCAAGGCCGGTGTCTCGGAGAAACGGGAACCGTGCCCAGGTTGGGCTTCAACGACCCGATATGTTTACAAGATTCCCCGGCTGGGATTCGTTTCACAGATTTCAATTCTGTTTTTCCCGCTGCTATCAATACCGCCGCCACCTTCGACAAGGATCTGATGTTCAAGCGCGCTCAAGCATTAGCCAGGGAGTTCAAGGGGAAGGGTGTCAACGTTGTACTTGGTAAGAGGATGTTTTTTTCAACAAACATTCCAACAGAAATCATTGGAAACTCAAATGTTGAATTATTTATACTTTTTCGTTCAGCACCCATGACCAACTTGATCAGAGCACCTGCAGCCGGGCGTGGCTGGGAAGGTGAGTACTTCCACAGTGATCCTCAAGCCTTTTTAGTTGGTCTGACGGAGGTCGGGTCGTCTGTCTAGGTCCGGGAGCCGACCCCTACATGGCAGGCGTTGCTACCGTTCAAGGCGTTCTCGGTATACAATCCACTCGAGCTTCCGCTTGCGTCAAGCATTATCTTGGCAATGAGCAAGAGCACTTTCGAGGCGGAAGCGGTGGCAAAACCTCCAGCTCTAACATCGATGATCGTACTTTTCGTGAGTTGAAGCCTCTTGATACCCTTCTGTCTTTTAATGATATCGTCTTATTCTGATATCTCTGAAAATGACAGGCGAGCTATATGATTGGCCTTTTGCCGAAGCAATTCGTGTGCAGGTGGACTACATCATGTGTTCATACAATCGAATCAACCAAACCCATGCATGCGAAAACTCCAAACTGATGAACGGGGTCGTCAAAGAGGAATATCAATTTCAAGGTGTCATGGTCACAGATTGGGCGGCGGCTGCCTCAGGTGTCAGGACGGCTTTGGCCGGTGCTGACCTCAATATGCCCGGATTCATGGCCTACGGCCAACCCTCAGAAGCCAACCCTTCCACCGCCAACAGCTCTTACTGGGGCTTGAGGATGATCGAGGCCGTCAACAATGGCTCCGTACCCATTCAGAGGCTCGACGATATGGTCACTCGCGTCATGTCGACTTATTACAAGAATGGTCAAGACAAGGAAGATTACCCAAGGCTGAACTTTATTAGTTTTGGACAAGGGACCCCCGAAGAACAGGCTAGTTTAAACCAACATGTCAATGTACAAGCCGACCACCACAAACTAATCCGCGAAATCGGTGCAGCATCAACGATCCTCCTCAAGAACGTTAATCAGACCTTGCCCTTGAAGTCACCAAAGGATTTGAGAACAGTCGTAGTTGTGGGCAGTGATGCGGGCGATAATCCCACTGGTATTAACTCGTGCACTGACAGGGGATGTAACAATGGTACCTTAGCTGTGGGATGGGGTTCCGGTACAGCCAACTTTCCGTACTTGATTTCACCAGCCACGGCCATCCAGAACCACCTGAGGGAATCGAATCCTTCAATCTCATACCAGTCGATCTTTGACGATTATGCCTACGAGCAAATTGGCAACGCCAGCCTACCAGCCGACGTGGCCATTGTGCATGTCAGCTCCGATTCAGGTGAAGGCTACATGACTGTCGACGGAAATGCGGGCGACCGAAACAACTTGAGTCTGTGGCACAATGGCGATGACCTGATCCTCAAAACCGCCCAAAATTGTAATAACACCGTCGTCGTCATTCATTCCGTCGGTACAGTCGACATGGAAGCTTGGATCGATCATCCCAATGTGACGGCTGTTCTGATGGCCGGCTGCCAGGACAGGAAAGTGGTAACTCAGAGGTTGACATATTATGGGGCCAAGTTAATCCAGTTAAGCGTCGTGTCCTTTTTTCTGTCATGGGTTTTTTTTATCTCGCTGGTTATGGCTTGCTTTCTCTGTATGCCATAAAGCTTCCGTCACTGATGTTTTCGAATTGTGATTCCAGTCAGCAAGACTTCCTTACACCATTGCCAAGAAACGGTCGGATTACCCTGCGGACGTGCTTTACAACTCTTCTATGGACGTCCTCAGATCACCTACTCGGAACAGCTGCAAATTGATTACCGTCATTTTGATGCCCACAATATTGAAGTGGGTGATGTTCATGAAACTTCCCAATGCATTCGTCTGAGGCTGACACTATCTGTTGTTGGTTGTGATGTCTGTCTGCTCTTTTTTTTTTTTTTAGCCTCGATTCGAATACGGGTTCGGTTTGTCTTACACGACGTTCAAGTACACTGCCTTGAAGATCTCCAAGCCAGCCAAGACTTCCTCCCAGTCTACGTCTTCATCACAAAAATTGATTTCCTTGGAAAAGTCCTCATCAAACGCTCCAGATCTGTACGAAAAATTCCTCACCGTGGCATTCCAGATAACCAACACCGGTCACCTTGCTGGAAACGAGGTTGCCCAAGTACGTCGGTTTTTCCGGCTAACACAATGCTTGACCAGGATTAACTCGATCACTTACCTCCCTGAACTCTCTCCTTACACGTGTTGACAGCTGTATGTTGGCTTCCCGAGTGAAGTGAATGAGCCACCGAAGGTCTTGAGAGGCTTCGAAAGGGTTTGGTTGAGCCAAGGACAAAGCAAAACCGTATCTATGGATCTCCGAAAGAAAGATCTGTCGTACTGGTAAATGAAGCCCCCTTTATTCGCCATCATGCGCTGAGAGACTGATCCATGTCTCATCTTGCGTTATAGGGATGTTGTCACTCAATCGTGGAAGATTCCCAAGGGAAAGTTCACCTTCATGGTTGGAAGTAGCAGCCGGCAAATTCATCTACAGGGCGAGCAGCTCGACCTCTAAGCTAGCAACCTTTTTAAAAAAAAGCTTTTCCTCAATACGATACATTTTAATGTCCCACCCTTCCGCCAATGTTTCACTTTTTTTTGTGTAAATTGTTTGTTCTAGTTGGTGTTAGTATAGAAAGAGGTCCTCTGATAAATCTGTGCATCTGTTCCGATGTAAAAAGCTCTTATATAAGCTCCATTTTCCTCCTACAGCGCAAAGTTTTGGTTCCCTTCCAATGATTAACGGTCCAATTATTATACACAGTTTTTGACTTTTTGTTGAATGGTTTTCTTAATTGTTTTCCAAGCTTACTTTCTATTGTTACTTTCTTCATTTTGGTTTTCAACAAAAAAAAATCTAAACGGGCTTCGGCATCATTTTGGAGGAAAATGAAATAAAACACAGTAGAAAGTTAACGCAGCAAAAAACACCCTTACAAGACTGTACCCTTCTTGCATTTTGAAATTGTAGTACAGCCAATAGGATGGTTCACACAGGCTTAAATCTGGAGACTGTCAGCAAGCTTTGACCCAATGCTCAACTATTTGGTGGGGAGGCCTGCTGACGTTTGATTACTTATTTTCTAAAATTGTCCTATGTGAACCGTCTAATGTTGCCACATGTCCCCCAACTCCAGCTTCATCTCACCCAGCTGCCATCCTTGATTTTTTTCCCAGCCACCATAGTTAGCTGTGCCAACTATCTCGATTTCCCAGTGTAAAAAGTGAATTAGAGGCATGAATACATCTTCCTGATGCTTCTTCACAGCGCATAATCATGTATGCCTGTGATGGTATAAAGGAGGTGCCCAGGTGTACATGAGATGTGACAGGACCCTCCGGCTAGGTTTGATAAAAGCTGTATTTTTTTTTGTGGCAGGAAACATACCAGATTTTTACTCTTTTTTTGGATTGTATTGAAGAGACTGTGAAGGACTTAATCCAAATACAATTAAAATATGAATCCATAAACAATCAAATACACTCAATTTTTTTTCCAAAAAACTGTTTATAATTGGGCCCTGCATAAGATTTCTCAAGCTTTGTGGTATTTTTTTTTCCTTCAATACTCACCACATGCTGTCACATCAAGGCTGTAATTAATGGCTTGCAACTCTCCAGCAACAAAACAGTCAGTAGATTGGGTGCTCATTCCTTGATCAAAATAAATCCTTATGGAACTGCATGATCAACAAAACTAGTGAGGATGATCAGTGGCTTCAAGAATCTGAAATGATATATATCTGAGTCTATCCGGGGGTGTGTCAGAATTTCAAATCTGTCTGTGTGCATGCAAGCTCGTCCGCAGCTCAGGCCCGCAGTCTTGACTCATCCCTGACCCAATCTGTCAGCTCCTCCTTTCTCATCTCGACGGAACCATCAGATTCCGAATCCGACGAAATAGTCTTCTGCATCAAGAACTCCCGTCACCATCGAGGTCATTCCGCTGCCAGACGCCAGAGCATTGGTACTTGGATCTTTTTCTTTCCGTCTCACTGTTTCTGTTCATCTCTGTTCTTCTCACTGATGTTTTTGTTTCTAGTCTTCTGTCTGAGAGTTAGTGATTGTGTTTGTTTGTTTCAAAGTCTCCTCTTCTGTCAGATCATCAGATCCTCTAGGTATTTCATGTTCCTTTCTTTGTTTCTTCTCATTCTCATTGTTTGTCTTTTGTCTCATGAAATATACTCTAGTTTTTGCCTCAAATTTCAATAGATTTACACTCTCGCAGCCAGAAAACACCTAGAGGATCTTGATGGCCGACAACGAAGGAGCTGCCAACAAGGTGAACATCCCTAAGTTGGATGAAAAGAACTTTTTACACTGGTCGATGTGGATGAAGGCTCATCTTCGTCACAAAGGGCTGATCAAATACGTCCTCGAGCCTCCCACCGTTCTTAGCGGAGCCGCCGCCGAAGCTGTTTCCAAGAAGCATCACGAGACGGTAGACATTCTCATGAACTACATGACCGAGACTGTCTTCAAGTTGGTGATTACCCCGGACAATGAGGAGAGCCCCCATCAAATCTGGACGGCCATCACCAGTCGTTTTGCATCCACGTCCGTCAACAACAAAGGACGAGTGTGGCTCAAGTTCATGCGGTACGAGTATAAAGGAAACCTTGCGGAATTCATCGCGGACATGCACAAGCTTCTCATCGAAATTGCGGTGTGCAAACTGGGTGTTCCCGACAACATTCTCAGCTTCTCAATCCTGTCGAAGCTCTCCAAGGATCTCTGGAATGTCGTCGATAATATCATCATGAATGAGGTCATCTGCGAAAGCCCCTCAGCGACTCTCACCAAACTCCAGGAGATCGTGCATCTCGAAGAATCTCGCAAGGCTCAAGGAAATTTATCCGCCGCCGCTAACCCATCCACCGACAATTCTGTCAAAGGAGCCTCTGCGCTCATACATGAATCCAACAAGGGAAAGAAAAAGAAACGCGGAGTCGTCTATTGCGACCCGGGCAAACACAATCCGGCTGCAACAAGTCATGATGCCAATCATTGCTACCAGCTACACCCAGAGCTCAGACCGCCAAGAAAGACCAAAAAGGCCGTAACTCAACTAGTGGAAGTCGATGATGGACATGAGTCGGAGGTCTCACTCCTGTTGGTCGAATCAGAGATGAAACCAATTGTGCTCGATTCAGGTGCAACCCATCACATGGTCAACAATCCGGCGTGCTTCAAACCAAGTGCAGAGGCTAATGTGAAAATCTCTACGGGTGGACACAGCAACCTTCTGTACGCAACAGCCATTGGATCCGCCATACTAGTCAATCAGGACGGGATACGGGTGAAATTGGACAATGTCCTTCTGGTACCTTCTCTCACTCGCTGTCTCATCTCAATTCCTTGTCTCTTTCAACAAGTCTTCACAGTTAAAAAGATTTCGGACTCCGGCGTAATGGTTGGGATCGATAACAATGTCTGCCTACAAGGAACAACCAAAAATAACTTGTTAGAGCTTGTTATTTGTCATTTCAGTGCAATCAATTCCACTTCCTTCTGTTACCAATCAAGTCCAGTGGAAAAAAACTGGCACGACCATCTTGGACATCCAAATTTCAAATACCAGCAAGCACTGGTGCCAGGGTCCAAGTTAGTTGACTGCAGTGTGTGCAAGGAATGTAAATTGAAGGCAATACCCTTCAATGGGAAGTTTAAGGCGGTGTCAAAAGTTCTTGAGGCAGTTCACATGGACGTGGTTGGTCCCTTCTCGACACAATCTCCTTCTGGTTTCAAGTACTTCCTCACTCTCATCGATCAATTCAGCGGCTTTCATTCAGTTAAATTCCTTAAACACAAGTCAGAAACTTTTCAAAAGTTCCTTGAATTCAAAAGTCTAGCCGAAAAGCAAACTGGTGGCTCTCTTCGCATTCTTGTCTCCGACGGAGGGGGGGAGTTTGTAAACAAGGAATTCAAAAGGTTATGTGAAAGCGAAGGAATCTCTCATCATGTGACTCCTGCCTATACACCTCAGAACAACGGCATGTCGGAACGGGCAAATCAGGCTATAATTGTCAAAGCTCGCTGTCTCCTGTTTCAATCAAATCTCCCGAAATCTTTCTGGGCCGAGGCCGTCAATACAGCAACCCAACTCTCCAATCTCACTCCGTCAAGCACAAGAAACATGACCATTCCGTATGAGACGTGGACTGGCCGATCAGTTAATCTAGACATCCTTTGTCCTTTTGGCTGTTTAGCCTACTCTCTGATTCCCAAAGAGAGACGGGCCTTCAAATTCAATCCAACTGCCGAAAAAGGGATCATGCTAGGGTATGAGAATTATTTCTCCACCTATCGGATATACAAGATGGATTTGAAGAAAGCTTTCAGTACTTGGAACGTAAAATTTGATGAAAACATCTTCCCAGGACTGAAAGGCCAGAAGGAAATCAACAACAATGATGAACTCAATCCAGATTGTAGCGACATCTCCCCTGAACAACCTGCTTGCCATGGAATTGAAACTGAAACTGAGAGGCAAGTTGAATCTCAACAACAAGAACCTCAAGAGATTCAAGAACACCGTCTGGCGCCCAAAAATATCAGTAGCGACATATCAACAGACAACATTCTGTCTGTTGATTGAAGAGGAAACGCTATTCTTGTGTACCTCACTGAGAATTCCAATGAGGACACTCCCGCGACTTACGTTCAAGCTATTACCTCTGCGAAATCATCGTTCTGGAAGAAGGCGATCGACAAAGAAATCTCCAACATGCATGATCATGATGTGTGGGTCATCGTGCGCAAGGCTGGTGATCAAAAACCTCTGAACTGTACCTGGGTCTTCAAGATAAAGAGGAACCAACTCAATGTTCCAATAGAGTACAAGGCCAGACTCTGCGTCAAGGGATTCCAGCAAGTAAAAGGGACGGATTACTTTCAGACATTTGCTCCAACCAGAAAACTTGTTTCGCTGCGACTACTTATCATATTTGCTCTCAAAAACAACCTCAAATTCCATCAGATCGACATCAAGAGTGCCTTTCTCAATGCGCCATTGGAGGAAGAGATCTTTATAAATCCTCCACCAGGAGTTGAAATCGCCAAGAACCATGTACTCAAGCTGAAAAAGGAAATGTATGGCCTAAAGCAAGCGCCTAACGCGTGGCATCAAACTCTGACGCAGTGGCTGTTTCAAGTCGGTTTTCATCGATGTGACGCGGAGCCGTGTGTGTTTTGGAGGAAAGGCACCTTTCTCTATCTCCATGTAGATGATCTCGCTATATTCAGCAAAGATCCTGAAGCCTTCAAAGATGAAGTTCGATCACGGTTCCAAATCAAAGATCTTGGAGAGTCCAATCTTCTTCTTGGAATGAATGTCATTCAGAATGTCGATTCAATCACTCTCACCCAAAGACATTACATTGATACTCAGCTAGAACGTTTTGATTGTCAACACCTGTTTCCTGTGTCGACTCCGCTCAAACCCAACAGCCATCTAGTTCGAGCCTCAAAAGAGGATAAACTCAGGTTCCTGGAATCTGGACTCAACTACAGATCCCTAGTAGGGGCGCTGAACTATCTCAGTGTCACTACTCGACCGGACATCACCTTCGCTGTGAGCGCGCTGTCCCAGTTCCTCAATGAACCCGGGATGAGTCACTGGGATGCTGGCATTCAAGTCATGCGTTACCTAAAAGGGACCAGAGACATCGGACTCAAGCTGACAAATAGTGTCGAAGACACCAACTCATTGGTAGGCTATGCCGATGCCGACTGGGCCTCATTTCCCGACTCCAGAAGATCCGTTTCAGGCAATCTCATTCTTTTCAATGGCAATGTGATTTCCTGGAAGTCCAAGAAACAACCGACTCTGTCCTTGTCATCCACCGAAGCCGAATACAAGTCAGTTGGCGACATAACCAAAGAAATCATGTGGATCAAGACACTTCTAAAGAAAATCTTCAATCTCAAGATTCCGGGTCCTACTCCAATTTTCGAAGACAACCAAGGGGCAATTGCTCTGGCCAACAATGAGTCAAATCATTCAAATTACAAGACAAAACATATGTCGCTTCATCATCATTTCATTCGACGAGAAATCAAAATTAAATCAATCATCCTTAAGTTTGTTCCATCTCATCTGATGCTGGCCGATTTCCTGACCAAGGCCGTCGGCAAGACCTCAATCAAGCAAGCCCTTCAACATCTTCATTTGTTCTGCTCCACTTCTGTTCAGTCATGAGCAAGGGGGTGTGTCAGAATTTCAAATCTGTCTGTGTGCATGCAAGCTCCTCCGCAGCTCAGGCCCGCAGTCTTGACTCATCCCTGACCCAATCTGTCAGCTCCTCCTCTTCTCATCTTGACAGGAACCATCAGATTCCAAATCCGACGCAATAGTCTTTTGCATCAAGAACTCCCGTCACCGTCGAGGTCATTCCGCTGCCAGACGCCAGAGCATTGGTACTTGGATCTTTTTCTTTCCGTCTCACTGTTTCTGTTCATCTCTGTTCTTCTCACTGATGTTTTTGTTTCTAGTCTTCTGTCTGAGAGTTAGTGATTGTGTTTGTTTGTTTCAAAGTCTCCTCTTCTGTCAGATCATCAGATCCTCTAGGTATTTCATGTTCCTTTCTTTGTTTCTTCTCATTCTCATTGTTTGTCTTTTGTCTCATGAAATATACTCTAGTTTTCGCCTCAAATTTTAATAATAACTCAAACAACTTCAAAATGTAAAACCATTCAAGATGAGCTCTGACCCAAACAGGCCACAAAAAAAAGTTGAAAGCTCTGTATTTGAGGTGCTGTGTCCTCAAAGCACTCCATAGATATGGCAGATGAGATTTCCTGCCCTTCCTTCAGGGGTCTTGTATGTTTCTACTTGAGATGCCAGGATGGAGGCTCATAGGTTCTCCAGTTTAAACCATGATCTAACCTACAAATGTTCCAGATAGAAATTTTAAGTATGCTCACAGGATCTTGAGACATAGTCAAGATCTTCAAAAAGAAAATCAATTTATAATGAACTTGAATATCTTTCTACAGAAAATCCCAAAAAGCTTGCAGCCTGGGAGTGGGACTTTCCATTTTTTTTGGTTTTTTATTGGTGTCAAAAAGATGATGTGATGGGTGATGAGAACGTTGAAAGGAGATGGGAAAGGCTTAGAGGATAAGAAAAGGATGGGTAGATGATGACACACGGATGGCGGTGGGGATATTCAGAGAAGGTGAGAAGTCGAAGTTGACAGAGATATCAGAGGATTACAGAAAGAAATCGGAGAAAAAGAAAAAAAAAGAACCTCAACCCGTCTCTTGGTGTACAGCGTCCTAGTTGGGCCACAACTTCAGACTACACAGGTGGCTAGCCTGATTTTCTCCTCACCAAGGATTAGTATCAGTGTACAACAAGATGATAGACGGAAGGTGGACAAACAATCAGAAGAAGAAGGTTTAAATGAGAAAGATTGTTGTTTGGAGAGAGCAGAAACATGGGAGTTGTTGGAGAAGAGGGTGAGATGAGATGATATTTAAGGTGTTTAATATGCCTGGTTATGACAAGAGTAACAGATCACTATGATTAGTAGATCACCGGTTCTAAGGGTGTTGTCGAGGTGAATGAGATCAAGGGCTCATAACCTGTGATGGCTATGGCAAATGAGGAAGGAAAAAAGTGATATATTAGGGGGTTTCAAAGTTCCTCCCAAGAGGCCATGCAGGAGACGGGCACAGGAAAAAAAATCCCCTGCCAAAAATTTTCCTGCATGAGTGGAACTTTGAGTCCCCCACAGTAACACAACCCAGCTCCTGCATCCAGGAGCAATGGTCCAGGACACCCGACAGGAGGATTTAAGCCAATGTGTGGGTGAATTGCAGCTATATGGGAGAGAGAGAATCTCTCCCTGTAAGTACAACCACTTCATGACAAGGATCTGAAAGGAGAGATGGGAATAAGAGAAGAAAGGGAAGAACACTTACCTAAACGGGAGAGAGAGAATCTCTGCCGTCTAGGTGAGGGAGAAAGCCAAGATAGTATACTTGGTGCTTATGTCACTCTTTGTGACTGTTTTGTGAACCCCAAAGGATGAGGG
This sequence comes from Puccinia novopanici, assembly GCA_004348175.1. NCBI lineage: Eukaryota > Fungi > Basidiomycota > Pucciniomycetes > Pucciniales > Pucciniaceae > Puccinia > Puccinia novopanici. The sequence goes on from SMGU01000253.1 coordinate 28,194, forward strand.
GGTTTACATCTCTCCAGGACTTTAAGTACTGAAGAGATCAGAGTATTGCCACGGCAAGCATTGCTTGTGCATAACCCAAAAGTTTATAACACTAAAGCCCCAAAAAGTGTCTTTAGCCTCATGGTTTTATGGATTTGCGTGATGAGGCGGACTGGATTGATGTCAAAAACCAATCCATGCATCATAAAAATTTCTCATGATGCCATTACAGCTTGAGAAAAATCAAATGAACCAGTGACAGTGAGGTGAGATGGGCACACTGGACTTGTTACTCAGTGGAGTCATTCATTTTCTTCACAACTGACCTTCATGGCTCTTGAAAACCAACAACCACACCAATCCAATCCACTTCTGCAAGATCCCGGAATTGGAATGAAACACGTGACAATTCCTTCATTGAACAGGATCAGAACAGGCAACTCTGTCAAAATCAACATCTCCATTACCTTCACCATGCCAAAAGTGAGGTGAATACATCTCAGGTGACATGAAAACTACAAAAGCAACTCAGGCCATAAACTCAGTATAAAGTGATTCAACATTCTGATGAGGAAAAAGGGTCCATTTTTATCATTGTGGAGTATTACAACAGTAATCATGGAATTTCAATGGTTGTTACTGAATGTCACCTGTCAGCCTTAGAGACAGTGAGACTGTCCAAAAGTCTTCAATTGTAGATATAATATTATAATTCCTCATTTTTCTCTTTCATAGAGTTTTTAGAATGAAAAACAATCCTCACCATGAGATTCTCCATATTTTTCTACATATGTACAATATTTGAGGTGTGATGTGATTATGTTGCATGCCTGTTATTTTCAAGGTTGATGAGTAGTGATTTCTAAGTTTGATTCACCATATTGAATAATATTCAATTTGAAGCTCACCCAGTTCTAAAATAGAACTTAGTGAAAATTCTGAACCTCAGGCCAGAACCAACCAGAACCACATCAGATCAACCAAGGACCAACAAATCCCTCACTCCTAGGAAGTTTTCCCACTCAACAGTGTCACTACAACCTATCAGTAAGTCATTTGCCTAGTTATCTTTCTTTCTGTTTTCTTCTGTCCTCAGGATTGGTTCTCTGAACCACTCCTCTACTACTTACCTGTTTTCTCTCCTCTCTTAATCTGTTTTCTTTTCTGTTTTTCTGTGGTTTTCTCCATCAAACAAACACATAGGTTTCCTCTTAAAGATCCTTGGCTTCACAGCCTAAAAAATCAGGACTTGGTCTCCCAGAAGAGTTTACTATTACCAAGACCCTCTGTTGATTCTATCCAGAGGAGGCTGTCACACTCCAGCTTGCTCCTCCTCATCTGAGTTGAGTATCAGAGCCTCAAAGAGTTTGTCTTTGTAGCCCTGTACTGACTGGTTCTTTCTTCTCAGAAATACACAAGCTTTACAACCAACTTTGTGTCCTGTTGCCACTCTAGAGGCACAGGCTCACATCACCTTACATGTATTCCCCTCACTTTTGGAATGGTGCTTGTTGGAGGACAATGATTTGACAGAGTATATCCGTCAGAGTGCACTTAAGCACTTCAATCAGGAACCAAAACCACTTCAGGTGGAATCCATGAGGTCTCTGGTGGCAAGAAACCACAATTTCTTCCTTGTGGGAAAGGGCTATGGAAAAGGCCACATTCTAGAGATGTATCACAACTTGTTTTACCCATCAAAGAAGCCAGTTGTGCTGGCATTGAATCCACTTGATTCACTCAGTGACAATCAGGTGAACATTTAACTCCCTTATTTTTGTTGTTGGCTTGGTTTAATGTGAATGTGAGATTATCTTGTCCATTTCTGCGCAGGTGGAAGACAAGAAGATGCTTGGCATCAGTGCAATCAACCTCACCAAGATGGGGTTGAATGAGCAAGCTGCAATGGCTCAAGGGAAAAGACTTGTTTATTTACTTGGTAAGTTCTATGTACTAAGGCCATGTTTTTTAGTGTCATATGACGCACGTAATATTATGCAGGTTGTACAAAACTTACATATTATTAGGGGTGCAATTATTTTTAGCAGTATGAGCATAATGATTCAACGATTGTGGTGGGGGCATTGCAATCATATTTCTTTTTTGTTAAACACACAATCATTCAAACTCAGGAAAGGTTTAATATTAGGTGTGTCATATGACACAAACAAACATGGACTAAATACAGATAGTTTTGTCAAAATATCATTCTGATCATGTATTGTGTGTATATGAAGAGTCCAGAAGTATTTTTGAACAACCCTCTGTTCCACACAGTCTATTTTGACCCAGTATTCCAAGCTCACCTTGTGTTGTTGGTGGTTGATGAAGCACATATTATATATATGTGTGGAATGGTGGAAACCGGCAAATCAAAGTCTAAAATCTTTCATGGGAAGCATTCCAACATTTCTATCTTTCTGCCTTGCTATGGAGATATGGGAGAGTGCATTTTTGCCACAAATGGAGTTCCAATTCTTCTATTATCAGCCACTTCTTGTCGTGTTTCTATAGAAGTTTTCCTCAGGAGTTTGAAGCTGAAAGAAGAGAATGTCAAAATTATTCAAGGGTAATTAATTGACCTGAAAATCAATAAACATTTTGTGTTTCCCAATGGAGCACTCACTCAGCTCATGTGATGACTTGTTGCAAGTCTTTGGGCCCCATTCAATCATTCCAAATGATGAAATTGTGCCTACCTTCAACGGTGGGCCAGCTACGCTACCCGTAGCGTTAGCTTATTAAGCTACGCTACATTAAAGCTACCATTAGCGCCAAATTTTGACAACTAACGCTACAGGATTTTGAAAAAAACAAAATGTAGCTTTAGCGTAGCGTTAGTTGTGCTCCCCAAATTACAACTAACGCTAACCAGATTTCCCGTTAGCAGTGTTGTAGCGGTGTTAGTTGTCAAAAAAGCTATGCTAACAAGTAGCGTAGCTTTTGAATCAGCTACGCTACTGGTTAGCGTAGCTTCAGCTACGCTAACGCTACATGTTAGCGTAGCTTCAGCTACGCTCAAGCTACATGTTAGTGTAGCTTCAGCTGCAAGGTGGCTGTATGAGCTATGCTAACAATTATGACATTTATTTTGGAAATGGAACTGGTCTGTAGCATGAGGTTGACTAGCACCAAGCCAACCAAGAAAAAAAAAGTCAGTCAAAATATCAAAATAAAGTGGACGTTCACATTTTTTTTTTACTTTTTTTTTTTTTTTTAAAAAAAAAATAATTTTTGATTATTTTTTTTAATTTTTTTAATTTTTTTTTTTTTTTTTTTTTTTTTTTTTTTTTTTTTTTTTTTTTTTTTTTTTTTTTTTTTTTTTTTTTTTTTTTTTTTTTGGAGTTGTAGTGTAGTAAAAAACTTTGATCTGTGGTCAAACTTGGTTCTATTAGTATATCTGGAGTGATAATTTGAGCTTCCTGAGGTGAGGTGTGGTCCACAGGGCTCAATTGGCATGATCGTTCTGCCTGGATCTAATTGTACCCAGTGGATCACATTTGACCTCCAGACAGACCAAAATTTTAGTCCTGCTATACCATATGAGGATACAAACCTTGACTATTAACACCAACCATGATTAACTGTGTCAACACATCAATCGTTCACTTGTTTAACAGTCCATTTCATCACTTTTCATATATAAGACTCTTTCATCAATCACCATCCATGAATTGCTTAATGTTTTTCTTCTAAATTTGCCTTTTATCTTGTTTGACTGTAACATTGTTCCTGGTATGATGACTATGATGATGAACTGACGATCTCGGGCGGATATTCTCCCGGGACACATGGATTCATTGTAGTCATTATAAGAGGAATGATGAAACAGATCAATCAAAATAAAAGTTGAAAGCCTTTGTAACACACCATTAAAAATCATTCATTGGTCAATTGTTAAATCTTTTCTTCTGAATTCATCTTTTATCTTGTTTGACTGTAACATTGTTCCTGTTTTGATGACTCTGATGATGAACTGACGATCTCGGGCGGTATTCTCCCAGGGACACATGGATTCATTGTAGTCATTATAAGAGGAACAAGGAAAAAGATTAATCAAAATAAAAGTTGAAGAAAGTAAGAAATTGATGGCTTGATCCAAATGATTGTATCCCTGATGCTATTGTAATTCCATTCAATAAATCCATTAGCCTGTAGTACGCTGTAGCATATCCTAGCATGTGTAGTGCACCTTACTATGGTGTAGCATGTGTAGTGCACCTTACTATGGTGTAGCATGTGTACTGCACTATAGTGTAGCTTAGTGTATATAGTGCACCATAGCGTAGTGTAGTGTGTGTAGTGCACTGTAGCGTAGCGTAGCTTGTAGCGTAGCTCCCCAGGAGCTACGCTACGCTACCTGTTAGCTATGAGTTACGCTACAGATTCTTCCAAATTCTGTTAGCGGAAGAAAAGCTATGCTAACTGTTAGTGTAGCAGAAAAAAAAAACTAACGCTACAGAAAAATTTCAAAAAAAAAATCAGCTACGCTAACCGTTAGTGTAGCTGAATAAATTACAACTAACGCTACACAAATTTGGGAGAAAAAAAAAAGTGCTACGCTAACGTTTATTGGCCATGTAGCGTAGCGGCCCACTGTTGCTACCTTGATTTACTCAACTATGTGAGTGTTGTCTGTGATCCACGATGCAAGTCCACTCCATGGCGGACAAAACATCCAACTAGTACATTTGCAAGGCTTTTACATGCCTGTACTGCAGACAAGGACAAGCATGATACAATTTATCAGTTTTTATCTGGTGTGTTCCCTGTCATTTCCTGAAGCATGGCCCTAGGCCTTGGGAAAAATGGAAATGTGTGGCCTGTGTAATACACATGGTTTGAGGTTATCCTGAAACCATCTTCCAGATGGTTGGTCAGTGTGGACATGGCAGTGACCCAGGTCTAGTGGTCCTATTTGTAGAGAAAACTCATTGAAAGGGAAGAACAGCACCTCAGAGTTCAAGCATGCTGACTATCAGAAAAATGATGATTGCATGGACGCTTTGGCAATCACCCGTGTCGGTATAAGAATAGCATTTTCATTTGACAAC
>SMGU01000255.1:0-11851 GCA_004348175.1 Puccinia novopanici
TGACGATGAAGCCGATTTCTTTTTTCTTTTTTTTGTCCCCCCCGTCCAGTGCTCCATGACCCAAAAGTGGTGAAGAAGTACGCGCCCGACTCGATCATCGGAACGCTAAAGGAGTAGAGCCGCCAGCTATCCGTCTTGATTAAGGTACAACGGCGCTACTGGTGAATGGCGCAGAGATAATCGTTAGGATTCAAGTAGACGATTGATAAGTCCTTTTTTTATCGCAAAATTATACTCGTTTGTTGTTGTATGAATATGTATCACTTGATAGCAAATCCTTATGTATTCTCACTAGTTTATGTTCTGCTCTCGAATCGTCATTGTTGTATTATTTGGCGGTGAAGCACGAACAAGCATTTCCATCCTGCTCTGATGAGTGGAGGGTGGTTGAACGAGTTGGATGTTCAACTGCATGTTAATTTCTGGCAGAAGACGGATGGAAGGACGACTTGACTTTTCAAGGGGATTTGAAGGCTATGTACATTCTTGGTGCCGTGAGGCGCGGCAAGGAAAGAAGCCCGTCTTGAGTCTGGAGTCTGGACGCACAGCTGTAACCGGGCTCGTTACAGGTAATGTTGGGGCTGTGAAAGTTGGGCCGCGGAAGATGCTAAAAAGCTATCGTGTTGATTGCGTGAAGAAAAAGAAAGCCATTACGGGCTGACAACCATGGCTATTTATAGCCTACAACTTGGATGCGCGCATAACTGATATGAGATAAAGAAAGAGGGCCGGCTTGTGGTTGCCAATGCCGGTATCGGAGACAAAGAGAGAGTGAAACGGCTCGTGGCCGGTACAACTGAACAAGAGTAGCTGAAAAGGGAAAAGAGAGCCCCAGTCGGGGCGTCGGGCGTTATCGGGTCGTAAGTCGTCATCGTGTCCTCCGGCCGTGATCCGAGGGCCGAGACGTGGTTCATGGTAGTGTTAGGGCTGGGGTGTTACCAGCCCGGCTACAACTATCCCCCCCCCTCTCCGAGAGTCCGTCCCGGACTCAGCCGCCGGTGGGGTCAGGAATTTTCCATCAAATTTTACCCGGAAAGCCTTTCTTGCCGGGGGAGGCACCAGAGCCACCGCTTGCGCTTTTGTAATAGTGGCGCGCTCCACTCTCGTCTCCGCCCGTCTGGCCTTCTGGAGGATAGCGGGCGGAGTAGACCACATGTCATTAGTGATAAGAGACCGGAGGGAAACCGGCCGAAGGCTATTACCGTTCACCGGCCGGGAGTACTCCTCACCAGCCTGATCCACTAAGATATACACGTTGTGGTCAAGCACACGTTTGACTTCAAATGGCCCGAACCACCGGGCTGACCCCTTGGTGTACGACTCATTTCGTAGTTTCACAGACTGCCCCACGGAGAAGGGCACCAGATCCCGCTCAAATTTAGCGGCACGGTCGAACGCAGCCTTGTTGCGTTCCGTTTTGGCAGCCACTCCCTCGAGAGCTTCTAGCCGCCGCTTATTAAGCAGATCAATACGACCCCGGAGCTCCTGCTCGCCCGGGCAAACCGCATCCGGCGCTGTCAACGCTGAAGGGTCAGAGGGCAACCGCGGCTTAACCCCATAAGTAAGCTCAAAGGGCGAGAAACCGCTGGCGTCGCTGACATGGACCCGCGTCGAGTACAAGGCAGCCGGGAGAAAGTCTTCCCATCTAGATGGGTCTCCTGTCGAGTTCAACTTAAAAAGGGCTGACTCCAGGATCCCGTTGTAACGTTCGTTTTTTCCATTCGTCCTGGGATGGTAACCCGAGGTGTTAGTTTTCTTGATTTTTCCTGCCCTCAAGAAATTCGTTAACCCCGCCGAGAGGAAGTTGGAGCCCCTATCAGTCAACAGTTCGCTAGGAAGACCAAACGGGGTAATGATATGCGTGAGCAATGCGTCTGCGATGGCCGCAGCAGTAGCGTCCTTCAAGGGCACCGCCACTGGCCAAGACGTGCAATGGTCAATAATTGTAAGGATCCACCGATACTTAGATTTGTAGCTTTCGGGCATGGAAATAAAATCCGCCGCCCATCGCTCGAAAGGTCCAACGACAGGCAGAGGCATCTGGACTCCTGTTTCCTGGTTGGCGTGCGCCCGCTCATGTATCTGACAGGCGGGACAAGTCCGTATATATTGTTTAACGTCGTCATAGCGTTTGGGCCACCAACCTCTGCCGCGCAGGAGCTGGAGCGTACAGTCTCGCCCACGGTGGCCAGTATCATCGTGGACCTTTCTGAGCAGGCTGTATCGATGAGCGTGAGCAATGAAAGGAGAGCGTTCCTCCAGGCCAGGCCGTCCCAGATAAATCAGGGTGTCGGCCAAGACGTTGTGCTCGAACAGCCGCAGGTTGTCCGACGCCCGAGTGATAGCCTCGGCCGTGATCCCCTCGGGGATAGGCCTATCAGTCAACAAATAAGGGACCAGTAACGGCCAGTCAGAATCGTGTAGTTTGTCCGACACCTCGTCGATAAAACAAAGGTCAGCTCGTCTCGAAAGGGCATCCGGTACGACATTATCGGAACCTTTCTTGTACCGGACAACAATATCCATCTCGGAGAATTCATCGATCCATCGGCACAAACGTGGGGAAGGCAGTTTTTGCGTAGCCAAGTACTGCAAAGAAGAGTGGTCGGTATAGACCACCGTTGTCGCCACTGCGCCATCCAAATAGACCTTCCATTTGCGCCAAGCGTGGAGGATAGCCAAAAGCTCCCGTTCCTGAGCTGGGTACTTCCGTTGGGAAGGGTTAAGTTTGCACGATTCAAAGGCGACAGGGTGAGGTTTGGAGTCGTCCCCATCCTGAAGCAAGACCGCTCCGACAGCATAGTCAGAGGCATCCGTCTCCACCACAAAAGGCTTCTCGAGGTTGGGCATGAGCAGCACCGGTGCCGATGTAAGCGCGTCCTTCAACTGCATAAACGCTACTTCATGTAACGGGAGCCAGTGAACTGGCTGCCGTTTCGTCACCTGCCCTGCCGTCAAATCGTGCAGCGGTGACGCAAGTTTGGCAAAGTTTTTGACATACCTGCGGTAATAGCCGCAGAGTCCAAGAAAAGATCGTACATCATGTACAGTCCTCGGCCGAGGCCAATCATTTATACATTGCAACTTGTCGACCATGGGCCGGACAGAGTTGTGCGAGACAACATGGCCGACAAACTGGATTTCAGTCTGGCCGAATGAGCATTTCGGACCGGAACATTTGAGTTCCTCCCGGGCAAGGACGGACAACACCTTCTCCACATGGAGCAGGTGCTCCGCTTCCGATGCTGAATAGATTAGAATGTCGTCCAAGTAGACTTGGACGAAATCGTCAATAAACTCACGAAGGAGGTGAGTCATCATCCGCTGGAACGTGCTGGGGGCGTTGACGAGGCCAAACGGCATTACCAACCATTCGAAGTGTCCGTACTTCATCCCAAATGCCGTCCGCGGAACATCCTGCTCGGCGATCCTCATTTGGTGGAAGCCCTGCTGCAGGTCGATTTTGGAGAAGAATCGAGCTCCCTTAAGAGAGTCGAAGCATTCTTGTATGAGCGGAATGGGATGACGGTCTTTTTTCGTGACCGCATTCAGTGCGCGATAGTCAACACAGAGGCGTAGTTTGCCACTGTTAGGATTCTTTGCAAAAAGAATTGGGGAAGACCAGGGAGACGTGGAGGGCCGAATAAATCCGGCACGCTGCAATTTCTCCAACCGATCCTTCAGTTCACCCAACAAGGCTGGGGAAAGCTGCCGCACCGGCTGGTGCACCGGTTGAGCGTCCCCGGTGTCGACCAAGTGTTGGATCACCCGTTCCTTGTCAGACGCCCGTTCGATCTCCGAAAAAAGGTTAGCAAAACGGTTAGTAAGTAAGATGAGGGAGTGCCGGAAAGGCCCCTCAGGAGGAAAACAGGAAGGTAGAGCTGGGACCAAATCGTCCCGTGGCCCCAAAACGGTTCCATCTGAGATTAAGTTCAGAAAGCAGCCACTGGCCACCGCGGTGACCCGTCGGTCGAAGGCCACTTTAGACATGAAAGAGTCGTCGTCGTCAACTATAGACAGCAGAGAGCGAGCGGATGAAGCCAGCTCCGCCGTAGGTGCGGGAAAAAACGACACCCCCCGGCCATCAGCGCCTCGGAGCACCCACTCGTTGGTGCCCCAATCGGTAGACAGGACGTTAGTAGCAATCCAGTCTCGTCCTAATATCAGGTCAAAGGTAGAGAGCGGGGCAACCCGACAAACAACCATCATGCCCACCCCCTGTAAACAGAGAGGGACCGTCGCGGTTTTATTGTTCCGCACCACATCACCGAACGCTCCCGACACGCTGAACGAATCCGGAGACACATCAAGGGCTAAGCCCAACAATCCTACAAATCTGGCAGACACATAAGACGAACCAGCGCCTGTGTCGAAGAGCAGCCTGGCCTGGTGCCCTGCCACTGTGTGATGGAAGTCCACACACAGGCATTTGTCTTCTGCAGAGACAGACAGGAGCTGATCCTTCGACGAGGACCCACAACTATCACGTAACACCTCGATAGAAAACTTACCATGAAGAGGCGTAGCTGTCCCCATGCCTGGGTGATCAGCAAACTCACAAGATCCCACTAACAGGGGATTAGAAACGTCCGGCCCGAAGGCTCGGAAAGGAACCTTAGCAGGGGGCTCAGTTTTGTCCGGCACAAAGGCACAGACAGAGGCGCGCTCAAGATCACATGTTGAATCGGGGGGATGGATTTCAGAGGGGGGGGAAGAGAAGGAAACAACATGGGACAACAACATCGATGGGGGAGACTTCAACCCACCGACAATCAATTTAAAGGAGCCTTAGCCTCCTTGGCTTTGGCTTCATAAGCTTTTTGCTTATCAGTTTTCGGAACCTGGCACTTGGCGCTCACGTGGCCGTCCTTTCCGCAGTTGAAACAGGTGATGGTGCCCGTCGTTTTCTTCTTGGGTTTCGAGTCCCCGTCGTCCGCAGCACGTTTGCCGGAGCTGCCCGATGCGATCGCATTCAAGGCTTGAGTCTTGCGGTACAGACGGTCCTCGTCGAGAGCCGCCACCACCAATTGCGAGAAAGTCATCGGAGTTCCTCGTCGTTCCTCGGTGTGCATCAGGGTGAGTAGCTTCCGGTTCAACGCCCGGTTGAGCCTCCCGACGAAGCCGGAGGATTCCTCGTACGCAAAGTTGTACTGCTTTGCCCGGGTTTGCCAGTCGCGGAACCGATCATAGAAAGCTTGACAAGATTCATTCGGACCCTGCGCCAACGCTTCGTATTCGTCCGCGATGATTTGCTTGGACAGCGTCACCGGGTTAAGGCCCTTCAACCAGCTCCCGAACTCCTTCCAGCTGCGCGGGTCGGTGTCCAAAGCAATGGCGTCCTCGTAGTCCGCGTACGCCTTCCCTTGCAACATGCGGATGCCGGCCATGTACCAGACGTCCGGGTGAGCTTGGCGGTTACGCAGGTTGATGCTGAGCGTATTCAACCAGCGCGTGACGTCCGTCCCGACTTCCCCTTTGTAGTAGGGACAGTTCACGAAAGACCAACCTCGAAAGATCTTCCCGAGATCGGATTCCAAGTGAAGGCAGGGCGCGGGGGGCCTTCGTACCTCCTCGGACTTGGCCTCCGCCTTCGCCGGAGGGTCCACGTCCATGCCGTCTTTCGCCACGTGAAGACGACGGATGTTGTCCGCCGCCACCGCCGCCAAATCCGGTTTACGTTCCGCCTCGGCACGTTGCTCGCGAGTGGCAATAACATCCGCCTCGTCGAAGGTGTCGTTGTCGTCCGACGCGGCCATATCGTCGCCGCCGCGGTGCTGGAGCCAAAAACTCGGGTTGGCTGCAACGTAGGCTCGCTGGCCCTCCGTCATCGCCTCCAATTCGCCGGGAGTGTAAGCATTCCCGATGCGCGGAGGCATTGGCTGGGTTAAGGCTCTGGGGTCGACCTCGTTAGCCGGTGGCGTTCTGGGAATAGCCATATCTACCCGATCACACCACCCAAAGAACAGAAACAGAACGCAAGAACCAGTTAATCACCGGAACCCGCGACAACACCAACAACGACAGAACACGCCTCGTTGGGGTAAAAACAATACACAGCCCCGCCCAGAGGTCTGTCTAGGACAGTCAGGACAGGACTCCGCCGAAGAGAAACAAGGAAGGAGACTTACTTGATTGGCTGAATGCTTTGGTGTTAATCGTTGACAGGAGCTGTTTAAAGGAAAAAAAATTGAAGCTCGCTACCACTGCAACCCGGCTCGTTACAGGTATTTTTAGGGCTGTTAATGTGGGTCCGTGGAAGATGCTTAAAAAATCTATATCGTTGATTGTGTGAGGAAAAGAAGCCATTACGGGCTGACAACAATGGCTATTTATAGCCTACAACTTGGATGCGCGCATGACTGAGGTGAGAGAAAGAAAGAGGGCTGGCTTGTGGTTGCCAATGCTGGTATTGGAGAGAAAAAGAGAGTGAAACGGCTCGTAGCCGGTACAACTGAACTAGAGTAGCTAAAACGGGAAAAGAAGAGCCCCAGTCGGGGCGTCGGGCGTTATCGGATTTTAAGTTGTCATTCGTGTCCTCCGGCTTTGATCCGAAGGCCAAGACGTATTTCCATGTGTTGTTAGGGCCAAGTAGTGGTTAATGGTAGTGTTAGGGCTGGGGTGTTACCAGCCCGGCTACACGAAAACGAGGTCCCAAAGTACAAAGGCTGATCAAAAACCTGCTATAACCTCCATTGCTGAATCTCCTGCTTTGTCAAAATTTCTCTTGAACCCCAACTCCTATGTTTCTTAAATTGATTCTCAATTGCTATTGGATGGCTCAAACATAACCCAATGGATCGATTCTCTGAAAAACTTGGCTCATTTGCTCTTTGGCATCAAGTATTTTTTTGATGATGAGGCGAATTTTGCTTTGCTGGACTCATCCATGGATCGGTTGATTTTGCATGTAATTGAATCATCAGTGGCTTTGGATGTGCGGCCAATTGTGAAGGATGCGGACACGGCTCTGGAATCTTTCCAAACAATCAAGAAGAAATTTCATAAGTCTGCTTGAGCTAAACAACTGGAGCTTATCAACTCGTTAATTCACCTAGACAACAAACTCTCAGCTGCGCATTTCAAAAAGTTCTTCTTGATAATCTCTCAATTGTTGAGCCTCAGAGTTTCCATCCCGCCGGTGACACAAGGTTTATTTCTCCAGGCCTTAACATCTCCTCCAGCTGGGACCACCCGGACTCAGATGAACAATTTGATCTTGGCAGCAGCCGAAAAATCTGACGAGCTTGGGGCTCATTATGTTCAAGTGATTTATAACTCTGTTCAATTGGACTCGGTGGATGGTGCGGGAACCAAACCAAATCCGTTCAAAATCAATAGAGTGGGCTTTTCTGGAAGAGGTGGTGGTGTAGGTGGTGCAGGGAGAGGTTTTGTGATGTCGGGTCAAGGAGGTGGTATGGTTGGGAGTGGACAAGGCTGATTTATCAATCCAAACAATATTTGTCATTACTGCAGACAAAAGGGTCACCAGAAGTTTGACTGTCCTAACAAAGTGGACACTCAGGCTCAATCTGGCGGGGGGTGCGGATTGTTCAACAAGCCTGAAGCTCCTCTTGCGCCGGCAATACGGGTTGCTGCAGCAGATGCTCATTGCATTGTTGACACCGGCGCCACCAACCTTGTGAGTGGCGATATTTCTCTATTCTCCGATATTCAGCCGCTTAAACAGGAATTACTGCTGAAGCTGGCTTCGTTTGATGGAACTGTGGCTGCAACCCATGTTGGATCAATCAGGATATCATCAACACCCTCAACGATCACGCTTAGGAATGTCCTTTACTGTCTGAATGTTTGTGGAACACTGGTATTGCCAGGTCAACTGTTAGATGATGGTCTTAAGGTTAATCTTAGTGGTGGATTGTTGAATATTACTGAGGAGGGTTGGGGTGTGTGGTAACAGTGCAGTGCAAGGATCAATCATGGTGCCTTCCTTTCTCTCCCTCTCCCAATGTTACACCCTCTCCTACTTGTTCTGCTGTAATGAAACTTTCTGGCGACTGGCAGTCATCATTTCAATGGCACAATCGACTGGGACATGCATCCAATAAAGTTATCAAAACCTACTTGAGGCGGTTTGTACCATCATTTGATATTAGAACCTGGGTACTTTTTTTTTGTGAGACATGTGCAGTGGCAAAAAGTGATCGGAGAAGAGCTGCTCTCAAGAGTGAAATTCCCTCAAATAACAAATGTGATTTAGTTGTTTTGGAAGTTCTGGGACCAGTAGATCTGGCTGACATCTTCAGAAACACATATATTCTGACACTGCGTGACCATGCGACAACCTTTTTGTAAAACTACAAGCTCAGATGAGCCGCCTTATCAAAAGGCGTGCAAAGATTTAAGATTAGCTGAGCTGTCTCGAAGCTGTGTGAGAGGACAAAGTCTAGCTGCAAGAATTGGTAAGCCCAATCATGCATGCTGACTTATGCCTAAGCAAAGCTGAGACCAAGCTAACGCAGACACATTACTCGATGTAGAACCCAGAGTAGAGCTGTGCAATATCGAGAAAGAACCAGCTGAGAAACACTCTGAATCAAGAAGCAGCTACCTGAAATAAAACAGGTAAGCAACAGAAAGACAGACAGGAGGAGGCGGCTAGCTAACTAGGTCCGCTCTGTCTAGCAGTGATACTCCAGAAATAGAACCAAGCAAGAACTACTCCTCATTGAGTAGCAGCTACCTGACACAATCCAGGTAAGCCATGAAGCATTGAAAGGAGGAAGTGGTAAGCTGACTAGCACCATTCTGTTCAATAGATACAAAGCAGGTTCAATTGTATCATCTGATAAAGAGAAAGCTAACAAAGACAAGATAGAAACGCTTGACTTCGGTAAGCAAAATAGAACTTTAATGCGAAATATAAGAGCAGGATTGACTAATAATCTAACAATCACTGTATAGAAAAAGAAGAGGTCGATCACTAGGATCACTTGCAGCATTACAGAATAAGCTCCACTTAAGACCAAGTAAGAACAATGATCTTGGTACGGAAGTTGGGCAGAAACTAATGTTAATCTGCCGTAGATCAATCTTCCTCAAATACTTTGAACCTAGTCCAACATCCTACCTGGAGTACAATAGGACACTATATTATAAATTCTTTCTTCAGTCTTATAAAACCAGCACTTGTACTGCTTCTAGGTACACATTATTTTCTGATTTTGCTCATAAACCAACACAATTTCTGTTGTCTTTATATGTCTAATGTGAAATAAAAATCTTTTAGTTGCTGGATTTCTTTTACTTTTCATATTTCTTCCTTCTGAAATCTTGAGCAGAGATGGAAACCAAGCTGCAACATGCTCTTAACATAATCAAAACTCAAGCCAGGTCACCAAAGTTTTTCTGCTGCGATAATGCTAAGGAATACACAAAAGGATCTTTTGTAGCATTTCTAAATTCCATTGGATTCCATTGGTACTACTCTGGTGCTGACTGCAGCTTATACACCGGAACAAAATGGAGAAGCTGAGAGGCTCAATCAAACCTTGGGGGACATGGCAAGATGTATGCTGCGCCAATCTGGACTGCCTAAGACAATGTGAACATTTCCCTATAAATCAGCAGTATTCATACAAAATCAATTACCCAATTCATGGACAAATGGCCGAACCCCTCTGGAACTCTGGGCTGGATGTGAACCTCAGATTGATAACATCTACCCCTTTGGAGATAAGGCATATTTACATGTGCCTGATGAGACTTGGAAGAAGCTGGATGATTGATCTAGGCTGTGTTATCTGGTTGGTTATTTGGAGGATGGCCGGGGATGGTACTTCTGGGATGGTGAATCAAAGCAATTTATATCTTCTTCTGTGGCGGAATTTGTGGAATATGGCCAGAAACCGCATCTCCCAAGGGCTTCTAATGATGCATATTTTGATTTTATGATAAATCAAGTGTCTTTTCAGCTCGGGAAACTACCAGTGGAAATCATTTGTGAAGAGCAAGACAAGATGATCAACAAAATACCTCAAATCTCAGACTTGGAAATACCAAAAAACCTGAAGCATCCTAAGCAATTGGAGTTGTGGGATTGGTGGAAGAAGGCATGCTTGGATGAGCTTAATTCATTGAAGGAATTTGATGTATGGGAGGTTCTTGAAGAGGACCCTAGACTAAAAATTTCTGGCTCACGTTGGGTATTTGCGGTAAAACGCAATGCAGATAAAATGATCCTTGTTTTCAAGGCTTGGTTTGTGGTTCAGGGACTTAATCAAGAGTTGGTTGTAGAATTTTTTGCTACGTTTGCTCCAACGGCATCTTTGTCATCTTTACGACTTCTTTTTGCATTGGCTGAAATCAACAAGTGGGAAATGAATACCTTTAATGTGTCAACTGCGTATCTTCACAGTCCAATTGATGAAACCATCTATGTTTGGCCTCTGGTGTAACTCTGTCCAGAGCTTAAAGGGAAAGTTCTCAAATTGAAAAAAGCTCTATATGGTACCAAGCAAGCTCCACGTTGTTGGTGGAAGTTTTTTTGTGTAGTGATGGAGGGACTTGGTTTTGTTGTTGAAGAAATCAAACAATCAATTTATCAATGTTGGCAGGGTGATGATCTTTTGATAGTATGGATGCATGTTGATGATGGTGTGGTTTTTACCAACAGTGGCAAGCTGCGGGATGAGGTGAAGAGTGGTATGGAGAGGGAATTGAAAATCAAATCGGAATACGGTATTTCAAGAGTGGTGGGGATTGGTGTGACAAGGAAGGACATAATCCATCTCTCTCAAGCTCATCTCGTATCACAAGTTGTCCAAGAGTCTGAAAAACACTTTAATCAATCCTATATTTGGGTAACAAAACCTCTTCCATATTTTCAACTGACTACGGCGTTTGCTGGTGATCCAATTGAAGAAACCAAATTTCAACACTTTATTGGTTGCCTGAATTACCTTGCTCTGGGGACGAGACCAGATATTTCTTTTGCTGGTAACTCCTTGGCAAGATACTCTCAGAACCCACAACATGCACCCTGGCATGCTTTGCGGCACCTGATCAGCTATCTCAAATTCACTCTGGACAATGTGGTATTCTTAAATGTTGAAAATTAAAAAATTATTTCTTTTCTTCTTTTTCCCTTTCTCTCTATCTTTTCCCCTTCTTTTATCATACTAGCAGCCAGAAATCAGCAAATCTGATTGGGGAAACGGACTCTACGTCTCAATTTACCCTATGGACACCTTGGACGGAAACCTCTCAAACCCCTTGGATCAGAAGTTACACACCCTCCTTGGCCACCTTCAGTACATATCACCAATCACCACTATCATTTACATATCACACTCCTTACACAACCATCAGTACATTACACAACCGACACAACAACATACTACATACACCATACACATACAACCACATTTACATACAACAACAACCAACTACACACAATTACATGGTCATGTAGACATACATGTAGTCTCATGCAGGTCTCATGCAGGTCTCATGCAGTCTCATGCAGGTCTCATGCAGGCTCATGCAGATCCCATGCAGGCTGTCATGCAGTCACATGTACTCTCTACCCCTATCTTTGTGAGCACCTTTGATGCCAGGAACAGTATTCCTCTAGCTACAAAGGTCACAAGAATTCGAAGAAAACTCTGAAAATAATATATTTTGAGTTTTAAGGAAGGTTTGGATATTTTTAAAGGGTTTGTTGATTTTAATAATAAAAGAAATGGCCAAAAAATAGCCAAAAGTAGGAAAAACAGAGGGGCCTGCAAGCAGGGGTGTTTATGGTGCCCTCTAAGGTCAAGACCTGGGTTACAGGGGTATTTTGACGAAGCTGGGGCCTGTAGAACAGGGGTTTTTATTGTGCCCAGGGGAT
>SMGU01000257.1:0-11648 GCA_004348175.1 Puccinia novopanici
CACATGGATCTCGTTGGCCCTTTTCCACTCAATCATCAGCAGGTTTCCTGTATTTCCTGACGCTTATTGATCAATTCAGCGGATTTCGAACCGTCAAATTCTTGAAACACAAAAGCGAGACTTTTGCAAAGTTCGTCGAATTTAAATCAGCCGCCGAGAAACAAACCGACGCACTCTTCGCATGCTTGTCTCGACGGGTGGGGGTGAGTTCATCAATGAGGATTTCAAGACATTATGCGCATCTGAAGGCATCATTCATCATGTGTCCCCGGCGTATACTCCTCAAAATAACGGAATGGCTGAACGAGCAAATCAGACCATAATCATCAAAGCCAGGTGTTTGCTGTCGCAATCCAATCTTCCCAGATCCTTTTGGGCAGAAGCAGTCAATACTGCCGTTCAACTTGCAAATCTCACTCCGTCAGCCACCAGAAACATGCTCATTCCTTATAATACATGGACTGGACGGTCGGTCAACTGGGAAATTCTCCGACCTTTTGGATGTTTAACATACTCGCTCATTCCTAAAGAACGTAGAATCTTCAAGCTTAATCCCACGGCAGAAAAAGGCATATGCTCGGATACGAGAATGACTTCTCATCTTACCGAATCTACAAGCTGGAAGAGAAGAAAGTCGTTCGTGTTAGGGATGTTAAGTTCGATGAATTCACTTTCCTGGTCTGAAGAATGACAACTCGGAAGAGCAAGACAACTCAAGCATTCTTGACCTGTCAAAAAGTCCACCTACGAACTCAGAACAGTCATCAACCAGTCAACAAGACATTGAAGTTTCCTCTGAAAATCAAGCTGAGACAAGGGCGACGGTAGAAAGTCCTAAAGCTCCCAGAGATATATCTAGTCAAATCTCAACGGATAAAATTCTCTCGGTAGGCAGAAGGGGAAACTCTGTCATAGTGTATCTAACCAAAAATGTTGACGAAAACACGCCAGAAACATACATCCAGGCCATCATTCTGTCAATTCGTCCTTCTGAAGAAAGCAATCGAAAAGGAGATCACAAACATGTATGATCATGATGTCTGGATTATAGTGAGAAAATCTGGTGATCAAAAACGGTTAAATTGTACCTGGGTGTTCAAGGTCAAGAAGAATCAACTTAACATTCCGATAGAATACAAAGCAAGACTGTGTGTTAGAGTTTTTCAACAAGTTAAAGGAACCGATTATGATATCACCTACGCCCCTACCGGAAAGCTTGTGTCTCTGCGAATGCTGATTGTTTTTGCGCTCAACAAGAACCTAAAGTTTCATCAAATTGACATTAAAAGCGCTTTCCTGAATGCTCCTCTTGAAGAAGAAATATTTCTCAATCCTCCTCAAGGCGTCAAGGTACCAGATGGCCATATTTGAAACTCAAGAAAGCGATGTATGGTCTTAAGCAAGCACCATGTGCCTGGCACAAAACTCTATCAGAATGGCTCTTTCAAATCGGATTCAGAAGATGTGAAGCCGAACCATGTGTGTTCTGGAGGAAGGGAACATTCTTATATCTCCATGTCGACGATCTTGCTATCTTCAGCAAGGATCCAGAAGGTTTCAAGCAGGAAGTGAAATCTAGGTTTCAAATCAAGGACCTAGGTGAATCCAATCTTCTTCTCGGAATGAATGTTCTGCAAGAAGAAAATTCTGTGACGCTCTCTCAAAGACATTACATCGACACTCAACTCAAAAGGTTCAACTGTCAAGACTTGTTTCCAGCTTCAACTCCCATGAAACCCAAGGGGCATCTAGTACGAGCAACTAAAACTGAGAGACTAGAACACATCGAATCAGGCAATAATTATCGCTCTCTAGTTGGAGCTCTCAATTATCTCAGCGTCACAACTCGTCCTGATATAACATTTGCTGTCTGCTCTCTGTCTCAATATCTAAATGACCGCTCCAAACACTGGGAAGCTGGAATTCAAGTTCTTTGCTACCTGAAGGGAACTAAGGACATTGGCCTCAAGTTGAAGAAGTCACCAGACGATCAGATCAATCTTGTTGGATATGCTGATGCGGACTGGGCTTCATGTCCTGAGTCAAGGAGATCTGTATCTGGAAATTTGATCCTTCTGAATGACAATGTCATATCCTGGTGATCGAAAAAGCAACCGACCCTTTCATTGTCCTCTTCCAAAGCGGAATATAAGTCTTTGGGTGACATTACCAAAGAAATTATGTGGATCAAAACTCTTCTCAAAAAGATCTTCAACGTCAAGCTGAAAAGTACCAACTCCAATCTTTGAAGACAATCAAGGCGCCATCGCTCTCGCCAACAATGAATCTAATCATTCCTGCTACAAGACAAAGCACATGGATCTTCGACATCACTTCATTCGAAGAGAAGTCAGAATCAAATCAATTGCACTTCAATTCGTACCCACTCATCAAATGCTCGCCGACTTCCTTACCAAAGCCGTCGGCAAAAACAGCAAACAGACGCGCCTTGCGTGGACTTCAGTTCTGCTCGTACACTCTCGGTAATGAGCATGGGGGTGTGTCAGATTCAGCCCCGTGCATGCTGCGTAGAGAGCTGTGGCCGCCGCAGCAAAGCTTCATCATCCTCGCTGCTCCACGTGTTCCGCTCCTCAGATCTCGACGAGACCATCTTGTTCCAATACTCTCAGCCTGCGTCGTCACACTCACTCGACTCCAGTCAGGCCTATCCGAGATCTCATCCGCTGCCAGTTGAAGGACCTGTGGTAATCTATTCTGCCCTCATCCTTCATTTCTTTCTTTGTCTGTTGTACTGATTCTTTCTTTCTAGTGTTCTCTTCTGAGAGTTGTGTGGTGGATTGTTTCTTTTGTTCTGTTTGTTCTTCATTGTTTCTTAGCTTCCTTCCATTCTCAAGTCAGCTCGTCCTTTAGTTTTTCATTTCCTTGTTCTCTGTTTCTTTTCCTTGTTTCTTGTTTGTTTGTCTTTTGCTGAAATACTCCTTTTTAGTTTCGCCTAAAATAAAACAATCTATTGATGTGAATAAAGTTGATAACAACTTATTATCTCCTTCCTGTTGGCGCTCAAATTAATGATGTTAATTAACTTCTAATTAATGCACATCATTTGATGGGAATAAGATTGATAATAAATTATTAACTCCTTCCTGGTGACGCCTCATTATGGAATACAGATCAAATGATGGGCTTATGGTTTAAATAATTAATTATTATTAATTATAATATTTATAAGCATAGTTGAGGCGCATATTTTGTAAGTTAAGTTATTTTATGTTATATTTTACGGCTAGAATAATAAATAAAATAATGTAAAATAAAATATAAATAATATAACAAAATGTGCGTAGACAGAACAAAACCTGGCAAAACTAAACAGAACCTTTTGGGGTCAGACAAAACTAGGCAAAACCTATTATAATAAATTATAATTAAGGTGTTAAAGTTATTAGAGTCCTAGTACTGTCTTAGTCATGTAATTTACTTATTGAGTTACGTGTATTATATTAATTGTACTGTGTTTAATCTTATAAGGTACAGTACAAGTAATATAATATTAAATATTAATATTTTAACAACTTATTACATAATTTAACAACATTAATTATGTAATATTATCTTGTAATTACTTGGGGAATATCAGGTATGTTGATATGGTATGTCAGGTATGCTGATATTACCTCTGTAGTTGACACTTCCTCCCCTAAAAAGGGCTGGTCTCTCAGATCATGACCTTCTATCAGCTCTATATTGTCTTAATATTTTGCTTGAATCAGGTATCTGATCAATTGTGAGCCATTCATCTTCTTTAGAACCACTATATCTGACTAAGTATTGTTTAACATCTTCATTGTTTTTTCTGATTTTTCTGTGCTGAATAATCTTCTTAATTTTTATTGGTTCTTTTTCTAATGGAGGTATTACTACTTTGACAACACTTTTTCTAAGTGGAAATTTATCATTATCACTATTAACATATGGTTTAATTAGACTAACAGGAAATGTAGGATGTTTCCTCTCTAATTCTCCTGTTAGAATTACTTCTACTGCATTTTTACCATGTAATTTCTTTATAGTGAAAGGTCCTATAAAAGAGTCTCTTAATTTTTTAGGGCCAGAAAGATTGGTAAAATTAAAAGTAGATATGAGAACTTGATCTCCTATTTGGAAATTGTGCTGTTTATGTGTCTTATCCCATCTGGTTTTATTATATTCAACAGCTTGTTTGACACATTCAGCGGCATATTTCTCAGCTTTAGTCATCATGTGATGGAAATCTGAAGAACTGGGGTGAATATTTACAGCTTTACTGAGTAACATGTCTCTTGGGAACCAAGGTGCCCATCCTCTTTCTAGTTCAAAGGGAGTTTTTCCCGTAGTACTGTGTTTGCTAGAGTTATAAGCAAATTCAAGAGCAGGGAGTAAGGATACCCAATCATGTGTATAGCTATCTTTATCCTTAAATTGCATTCCATAGGCACAATATCTTCTGATCATGTCTTCTAAAGTCTGTATCATTCTTTCAGCTAGGCCATCAGTTTGAGGATGATAAGCAGTTGAGAATTTTAATTGTGTTCCACACAAATCATATAAATTCCTCCAGAATTCTGAAGTGAATTTAGGATCTCTATCTGTAATAATATATCTAGGACATCCAACATCATAGATGATATTATTCCAGAATAATAAAGCTACATCCAAAGCATTATTTTCTTTATGACAAGCAATAAATCTAGCTCTTTTAGAAAATCTATCAACTACTACTAGTACTGCATTATAATTATTTGAGCCCCCAGAAGGTAGTCCTGTTACAAAATCCATGTTTATAACAGACCATCTTTCTTTTGGTTCTTCTATTTCTTGTAATAACCCATATCTTTTACCAGTGGCTTTATTAGCTTTCTGACACCTATCACAAGATTCACAGTATTCTTTAGTATCTTTCTTGTAGTCAGGCCACCATGCAATAGTTTTAATCCTTTCAATAGTTCTATCAAAGGAGAAATGACCAGCAGTAGGATTATCATGACATTCTTTAAGAAATAGATTAATATGTTTTTTGTCACATATAGTAACAACACTAGTATGTTTAGTTCTATGGTAAAGTAAACCATCATATAAAGCAAATCTATTTTCTTTGAAAGAAGTTATCCACGGTTCTTCTAGAGAATTAATGAGATTATCTTCTTTAAACTTGCTTTGTAGAATATTGATAATGATAGAAATTTGTTTATTATCAGAGTAACTATGTCTAATTTCATCCCAAAATTCTTCTTCCATTTCAGAAAAATGTAGGCCATTTATTAGATAAATGTCTTCCTCAGAATAATAAGCCCAATTTTCTTCATTATCTTCCTTAGGAAATAAACTCATTATTTTAGCAGCTGTTTCTCCATCCCAAGCAGGATTTTCAGGATTATTAGTAAGAGACCATCTGCTTAATCCATCAGCATTTTTATGAATATTTCCTTCTCTATGTACAATTGTCATACTGCCTCTCCATTCTTGGATAGCTATTTGCCATCTGAGCATATGTCTGTTTGGAGTTTTCATATTCAGCAGACTTTTAAGAGCATTACAATCAGTAATTACTTCGAAATTACAACCATCTAGGTAGTAATATAATTTGTCTAGGGCCCATATGAGGCATAAACATTCTAACTGACTAGCTCCATATTTCTTTTCACTATCTTTAAGAGTTCTAGAAATATAACAGATAACTCCTTCTTTAGGTAAATCATCAATAATTTGTACTTGATGTAAGGCAGCTCCTAATCCTTCCATACTAGCATCTACATATAATTTGAAAGGTTTAGATGAGTCAGGCATCATTAATATTGGTGCTGAAGTCAATATTTCTTTAAGTTTGTTGAAAGCAGCTACTCTTTCATCAGTCATTTCAAATACAGTATTGGGACTGGTTAATTTATATAAACATCCACTTATTTTAGCAAAATCCTTAATGTGTTGTCTATAATATCCGGCAAAACCAAGGAAAGATTGTATTTCTTTTACATTAGAGGGCATAGGTTTCATCAAGACAGCAGCTACTTTATTTTGGTCAATAGCTATGCTTAATCCTGATACTATGTGGCCCAAAGCCTTCAATTCTTGAAACCCAAACTGGCATTTGTTCATGGATATTTTCATGTTCATTTTTATCACCCTCTTAAGTACTATAGCTAGTTTTTCTAAATGATCATCCCAATCCTTGCTAAAAATAATTATATCATCAATGTAAATTATTAACCATCCTTCCCGTAATTCTTTATGGAATTCTATATCCATCATTCTTTGGAAATGGGAAGGTGCATTTTTAATACCAAAGGGCATTCTTTGATATTCATATATTCCCATATGTAAAATTATTCTCATCAGATGTTTACTATCTTCATGAATCACATTCTGATGGAAACCTTTGAGCACATCCATGCAAGTGATATATTTAGCATCTTGCAGTTGGGTCAATGCTTCACTAATTTTAGGCATAGGATATCTGTCAGGAATGGTGTAAGTATTTAAAGCTCTGAAATCTCCAACCATTCTGGATTTATTATTATGCCAAGCAATAATAACTGGAGTAGTTACTTCTACATTTTCATTGGCTCCTACTTTTCTAAGAACTCCCATTCTGACTAAATCAGTAACATGTTCTTCTAAGGCAGCTCTACTTCGTGGTGAAGCTGGATAAGAAGCTTTCTTTAGAGCAGGAGGATAAGGTCTAGAAGTGTTTAAACTAATTTTCACCTCATGTCCTTTGATTCTTCCAAAGGGTTCATCAGCTGTGGCAAAAGCAAGGTGATATTTATGCAATACTTGAAGAAGTTTCTCTTTCTCTTCTTGAGTTAATTTATCATTTATTTTAGCTTCTTCAATAGTATTTTCAAATTTGGATGATTTAATAGCATTACATTCAAGTTGGTCCAGATTCAGTTTTTCACTGACACCAAGTTCAAATTTAGTGCTTAAATCACCATTTATTGTAAAATATCTCCCATTACTGTTGATTACATCAATACCATAATTAATAATGTAATCATTCCCTAATATTATATATTTTAACTTAAAATCTTCCATTACAACTAATTCAACAGGTATCTGTACGCTGGTAGTTGTATGAGGAAAGATAATGTCTAATTTGATGATTCCCAAAGGGTTCAATCTACTATTACAGCTGTAAAACTTTTCAGGTTTCATAACTAGTAATTGATTCTTCCAATCTGGTAGAATTTTATCTAGTAGTCTGGGACTAATTATAGAGCAATATGCTCCTCCGTCAATTAGACATTTCAATTTAAATTTATTACATACTATATTAGTTATGTTTGTTCCTCCACTTTTATGCATTTTTCCCGTATAATCAGGTTTCTTTACAGGTAATACTTTGATGCTCTTAGGTTTTTGTTTATCCTTTAGATGTTGTATATTGGATATTACTTTTTCTTCAGAATAAATAATAGCATTAGTGGAGTATCCAGAACTGGTAGAATCTTCTTCTTCATTTTCCTCACTTTCTGGCAGTGAGTCTTCACTTGAAGATGAATTATCAGAAATTTCTTTCTGGTTATCTTCATGACACATTATAGCTATCTTCTTACTTTTTTGTTTATCTTTGGAAGTA
The DNA here is from genome assembly GCA_004348175.1 of Puccinia novopanici. Classification (NCBI taxonomy): domain Eukaryota; kingdom Fungi; phylum Basidiomycota; class Pucciniomycetes; order Pucciniales; family Pucciniaceae; genus Puccinia; species Puccinia novopanici. The sequence continues at coordinate 7,577 of SMGU01000257.1, forward strand.
CACTTATTTGATTTGTGTCCTTTCTTTCCACATAGATAGCAGGTAAGTTCTTTGTCCTTTTCTGTGTCATGCTTTTCAGTTTTCTTTTCTTTATAGTTGTCTTTCTTAATTACTTTATTTCTTTTTCTTTTAACATTAACAATGTGTTCTAGTTGGGTTATAAATTCTGACAAGTCATCTTCAGGATCCATAGCTATTTTCATTTTATATTCAGTTTTCTGATCTAGTTGAGATAATAATTTATCATTAATTGTGAAATTATCAATGTCTCTGTCAGTAGCTCTTAATCTTTTGACTTGTCTAGTACACCATACAGAAGGCTCAACATCTCCTTGCACGTCAAATCTGTCTCTTCTAAAAGCAGATTTAACTTTTCTTAACCATGTGTGAGTACTGAATTTATTAATGATTTCATTCTTCCAGAAATCCCATTGTTTCCTATTTACTACTTCTTTTCTTCTATTGGTGTACCATGTGTGCGCAACACCTTTGAGAATAGTAGGTAATTTTGAACATATTAATTCATCTGGGGCATTTGTATCTTCTTTAAGATTATCAATCCATTCAATAAATTCATAGTGGTCATACTCTCCCTCCCCAGAAAAAGTTGGCCACTCAGAGCTTTTGGGTAGATTGGACAAAATTAATTTGGCTATCTGTTCCTCTTGATTGCTATGAGGGGTAACTTCAGTGTGGGATGTAAGTTTACATGGTAAAGTTTTATTATTTGAGATGTGTGGTGCATTCTGTTGTACTGAATTATTTTCAATCACATTATCTTTGCTGTTTAATGTGTGTGGGGGTAATTCTCTAATACTGGATGTAGGGGAGCCAGTTCTTTCACTTGCATTCATAGCATGAATTTGTCCTACTTTTGTTACTAGAATTCTAACTAATCTTTCAGTCTCAGTCTGTCTTTGTAGTATTTTTTCTAAATTCAGATCTACTCTGTTAGACAGATCCTGGAAAGTATTGTATTGAGATTCTAATTTATTCTTAGTATTTTCGTCCAAATCAATAATGTTTTGACTCAGTCTTTCCATTTTATTTAATATGTTTTCCATTTGGGAAGAATTTTCTTCTAAATTGTTCTCAATTCTTGTCATAAATCTAGATTGTTGTGTTGAAATATTTGCTTCCATTTTTGGTAAAAACTCACATACTTGAGATAAATTCTCAGCAATAGTTGGCACACCTGTCCTCATGAGATTTAATGTGGAGTATTGTTTGTCTAAGAATTCTTTATGAGATTTAGAAATTTCAGCAAAATCAGACAGACAACTATTTAATTTCTTCTTGACAGCATAAGCACAGGCTTTAGTAAAATCTTCCATGTGTTTCATGTTTACTTCAAATGCGTGATGGAAAGCTTCATTGGCAGGATTTATTGGATTTGGAAAATCAGGCAAAGAAACATGGCTTCCATTAGAGCTAGGGGAAATTAAAAGTCTGGAGGGTCCAGTTGCATGGCTTGTTGCTTCTGAATTTTCCCTTTCTCCAGATGTTGATAAGTCCCTTGGAGAGATCTGGCCATCCTGATCATCTCCTCGTAGATGGAGCTTCTCCAGGCTCTGTTTCTTTGAATATTTTTGGGATGTCTGGAGTGGGGATTGGTCATGCTGGAACTGGGACGTGGAGGGCCTCTGTGGCGTGGAGGACTCTCCACTCTGTGATAAAAGTGATTCACAGTAAGATTCATTGGATCCCAACCTTTGGTTCTCTCTAAGGCTTTCTCCTTGCCTTGAAGATTCACCATGGCTTGGAAATCCTCCTGGCAGTATCTGAGATGGGCTTTTATGGCTCTGAAGCTGCTTCTGTTGCGCACATCTTTGAGCCAATGTTTGTTGTCCTTCAATCTGAGATAGTGTCTGAGGAATTTTTCCTTGGTTGGTACTGGGAATAATATTTTGTGGCACATTTGAATCAGTATTTTGTTCATTATTATGTATAGAAATTTCACTATCTGAGTATACTGACAGCGTTGAAACTCCTCTTCTGGGGTTATTTGGGGACTGGGACTGTCTGCTGCGTCCATTATAACCTCTAGGTCTTAATTTTGGGGCCATTTTATAAGATTGGATAGTATAAATTTGTGAATTTATTAGTTCTAGAATATTATCTATTCTGTTGGAAATTATGGATAATTTACCAGAGGATTTTTCAGAGATATCTGCTGAAGATTCTCTTTCTTTTGGTCCTTGGGATCAATCTTGATTTCTTCAAATGGCTTGGTTATGAACAAATCTTTCAATTTGTTGGTAGCAACAGGTGTAGTTGGTGCCACTATGCGTAATTTTTATAAAAAATGATAATTTTTTGTCAGATTTTTGTTTTTTGACGTAAATTTATTATTTTTAATTTTTCTTACTTGTTTTATAATTTTATGTATTTTTATTTTTTATTTTATTAAAAATCCGGAGAAAAACAGGCCAGTTCACAAAAAGTCAGGGAAGGGGTGATGCTACGGTGACGTGGGAGGTCGCGTTGGATTCGTCACGTCAAGGCGCGTTGAATGACGTTTAATCTTGTAGATCCGTTAAGATTTGCAGAGTGTACAGGTTGTAGAAGAATGGAAATAATGGCACGGCTGGTTCTATGACGGCACGGCGCAAAGGAGGTGAATAAAGTTAGCAGGGATCTACACACGCGCAGATCTCTGAAAATCCGGGGATCTGCTAAATTTTGAGCTTAATTACACCGGAGTGCAAATTGATCTTCAAGGTGCAACTTTATTTCTGTATTACAACTTACGCGCACAGGATCTGTAGGACAGATCACTTTTTGGTCCTTCCGGCTCTGTTGCCTTAGGAATGGTACGTGTACAAGTTCCAGGAAAAAATCTAGTAGTGTAAATCGTGGATTTCCTGAAGATCTGTCTATTCAGAATTTTCGTAGCTCCTCTCCTTCTATGAGAAACCTGTTTTACGCAGTTAAAAAGCAGATGTTTTGACGGGTAAATTTCAGTATTGGTATGCAAATAGATCAAACAGACTGTATTTTTATTTTTTCTCGAGTATAAATGAATTTTTGAGATTGAGAATGAATCAGAAATAATTTTTTAAAGGGTGGAAACACTGTTTTTTGGACTTTTTTGGTTATTTCTACGGAAAACAAGCCTGTATAATTCAGTCACGCAACCTATAATATTTTTAATGAGTATGAGTAAGTTCTGGGATTTGATCAAAGCCTTCTTCTGTAAAATATTCTACTGTAGTAGGCGTAGAATCAGCTTCTCCAAAACAAAAAGGTGGTACGCCAAATACGTCACTATTTAAATCTGTGTATTTAGTACGTGTTATGGCGTGAGTAATATGGATGTTAGAAGGGTCTGAATCTTCAAAATCAACTAAAATATTGTCGTGGTAAGTGGCAGTATTTATGATGACAGCTTCTTCTATAGTAATGCACTTCCAATATAATGTAGTAAAATAGTGGTACTAATTCTATGTAATTGTTGTTTGACTTTGATTATTTCAGGGCTGGTTGACGTAGAAGAGTCAGACATTTACCTAGCAAAAGGCCATTTTGGATGGTTTATTTTTTAAATAATAATTTTTAAAGGTAAGTCAGTATTAATCACGGGTAAAAAGAGGCCAGACCCCCAATTGTCAGCCTCTATGCTACTAACCAAGTGTTTAAGAGCACTGGTTGTGCTATGAGTGATTGATGAGTGGTGATTTGGTACGTGTAAGGGTTATTTCCTATAAATAATAATTATAAAGATAATTAGCTTCAAGTATTTAAATCTTGCAAAGCTTTTCTTCTCAACCTTTTCAGGGAGGGAAATCCCGTAAGTATACGTGGATTCTTCCTGCTGAGACAGTCAGGGAATATTCTTGAGGTTGTAAGTGGCTAGCACTTACGTGGTTGGCCTTAAAAGTGTTGGAGGCAACTAACAACTGGTGGTAGTAGTTCAGATGCGCTTCAAGACTTATATAAGTCACTACAGTTGATTCAGGCAGACAATAATTGGTGATTGGTAGTGGAGGGTTGATCCAGTAGCAAGAACACTAATAAGTCTGTTGGGATAATTTATGACTGTCTTGTTGGAGAGTTATAATAATATCTGTTG
>SMGU01000262.1:0-11237 GCA_004348175.1 Puccinia novopanici
TTGGTACTGACAACTGGAAATGGAGGATGCACAGGAGTGAAAAGGACCGCTTCTCTGTAGACAACAAAAGGTCCACAAATGGTTCAACACTCAGAGAGAAAGACTTAGAGCTTTCCAACCAGAACTCAGTGAATACTTCATCTGTGAAAGATTTTGAAGCAGTGCCCTGGAACTTTAGAACATGCAGTGAAGAGTAGGTTTAAAGGTGAAGCCAACACCATGACCTTTAGGAAATGGTCATTATCATTGAAGAAGTCATAGACAGAGTCATGAGATATCATTCTTCAATCAACAACTCCAGACCCCAATGGAGACCTTCCCACACTGTAATAGACCTGAGAACTCAAACCTGAAGAGTCTAAAAAACCTCAGGTCAGGCCACTAATCAGGTTAAAAGCAAGACACCTGTCATTTCTGCAAGCAACCTGGTCATTTCTCCAGAGAGTGTCCAAAAGGAGGAACAGGATAAACAATGTAGAGATGAACTCTGATGAAGAAGCCTCTGAGGAGAGGATCAACAGGATAAAGCAGAATTGATTGAGTCTGATCATGAGGGTTTAGCCACCAAAGATCAAGACTCTCACATGATATTAGCTGTTGAGAATGATGGTACTTCTGACCCCTTGTTTGATTTTGGTTTGTATGCTATAGAATGCGAGCCCTCTGAAGAACTGTCATTGCGGAGATACAAGCTGAATCCATCAACCCAAACTTGGTCAACCAACTGCCAAACCTCCCACATAGAAGATGCTAGGTTAATGAGATGTAAGCCTGACAAAGGAAAAGCTCATCTTATAGGCCTTCAGAATCTAACTACTGTTTTGATTGCAGGATCTGAATTCACTTGTCTACTAGACAGTGGTGCTTCTTGCTCTGTGATTAGCAAACGTCTCCTAGATTGTGTTAAACCTGACTGGTCTGAATACCTGCTACCAGTGCAGCATACTAGATTCCATAGTTGTAGTGATCAGCTTAAACCTTTAGGAATTATAGAACTCTCTTTAGTTTTCCCCATACTAGAGGATCTGTTAGGATTCAAGCTGAGTTTGTTGTAATGGAGAATGCTAGGATCAAATATTTGATCCTAGGCAATGATTACATGTCCTTGTACGGTTTTGACATCACCAACAGTAAAGAAAGGTTCTTTACTATTGGCAATGAGAACAAGAGGAAAAATTCAGCTTAAAAGGCATGTTAATGACCCAACACTCCTTCATCTGAAATATCCACTGTGAGAAACCTTGACCCAGGTCTAGAAAGATTCATCAACACTGATCTCTCTGAAGCTAAGATCAATGATAAGTTAAGTGCAGACCAGAAGAGCTCCCTATTCCAGGTACTTTATAGAAACCAGATGGCCTTTGCTAATACTGACCATCCTTTAGGTGCTATTAAAGGACATGAAGTCCATCTCAAACTCACAGTTGAAAGACCTTACCCTCCTCTTCTAAGAAGACCTCCCTACCCTGCTAGTCCCAAAAGCAGAGAGCCCTAGAAGAGCACATTGAAGAATTAGTGAGACTGAATGTCCTAAGAAAAGTAGGGCATAATGAGGTTGTAGAGATCACCACTCCAGTGATCATAGCTTGGCACAATGGCAAGTCTAGAATGGTAGGGGACTTCAGAGCCCTCAACACTTATACTTCTGCTGACAGGTACCCCATACCTAAGATCAGTGAGACTTTGACTAACCTAGCCAAAGCAAAATACCTGACCAGCATGGATGTACTGAAGGGTTCCACCAAAATGTGATAGCTGAAGAGTCAAGGAAGTATTTAAGGATCATTTTGCACAAAGGCATTTATGAATACATGAGAATGCCTTTTGGAATCAAGAATGCCCCTTCTCACTTCCAGAGAATGATGGACCAAGAATTCAGGAAGGAGTTAGATGAGAAATGGGTTATCATCTATATAGATGATATCATCATCATGTCCAACTCTTGGGAAGAACATCTGAACAGACTGGACAGAATACTCAAGATTGTCACCAACATGAATATGAAAATCTCCTTGAAGAAGTGCAACTTTGGCTTCCATCAAATCAAAGCTTTAGGACATGTTGTTTCTGGTATTACAATAGGTATTGATCAGAACAAAGTTGCTGCTGTCCTACAGAAACCAATACCCCACAACAGAAAAGAGATACAATCCTTCCTTGGTTTTGCTGGTTACTACAGACAACACATTGAGAAATTTGCAGACATAGCAAGACCTCTTACAGAACTCTGCAGATTGGATGTTGTTTTTGAAATGACTCATCAAAGAATTTCAGCCTATAACCTTTTGAAAGAGAGACTTACTACAGCCCCCTGCTTCTCTTTCCTGATTGGGGATTACTTTCAAGCTATATGTTGATGCTAGCATGACTGGTCTTGGAGCCGCCTTACATCAAGTACAGGTTATAGATGGCCTAAAGAGAGAAGGTCCAATAGTTTTCATTTCCAGGCAGCTTAAAGATAGTGAAGCCAAGTATGGAGCCAGCCAGATGGAATGTTTGTGTCTAGTCTGGGCTCTTGATAAGTTACATTACTACCTGGACGGAAGTGTCTTTGAAGTAATAACTGATTGCACTGCCCTAAGATCCTTACTCAACATCAAGACCCCTAACAGACATATGTTAAGATGGCAAATTGCTATTCAGGAATACAGAGAGAACATGACAATTGTCCATAGAGATGGCAACATTCACAAGAATGCTGATGGACTCAGTAGATGGGCTTTACCGAATGACCCTTCCAACCCTGCCTATGATCCTGAAGAGAAAGATAGTGATTCCAAGTTCCCCATAATGGGTATTCATGTCTCAACCTTCAAAACAGAATTCTTTGATCTAGTGAAAGAGGGGTATAATAAGGACAATAATGCCCTCATCCTTATTAAACTACTCCAGAAGGACTGTAAGGATAATGAACTGAGGAACTCCCTGCAAGGCATTTGGAAGACTTCTTATGCAGAAGGAAGATTTTCTCTGTTTGATGGATTACTATACCATAGGGATAAACACACTTCAGTGGTAGTGTTAGTTGATAGAAATAGTATCAATACTATTCTTCTTGAATGCCATGATAGTGTTTATTCAGGTCATTTCTCTGAAGACAGGACCCTTGAGAAGGTAGCTGACACAGCTTGGTGGAGTGACTGGAGGAAAGATACTATAGAGTACTGTAGCTCTTGTGAGAGATGCAAAAAGCAAATAAGATTACTGGAAAAGATTTGGCCTCCTTATGAAAATTGAAGAACCTTCAAAGCCTTGGGATGTGATTAACATGGATTGGGTGACATCCCTTTCTCCTGGTGGAGCTGCTAGCTTCAATGCCTGCCTTGTAGTAGTTGACAGATACTCTAAGTCACCTATATTTGTACCTTGCTTTAAAGAAGACTCTGCAATGGACACAGCTGTTCTCTTCTGGAATAGAATCATGCCAAGGACAGGAATACCAAGAATTATCATATCTGATAGAGACCCAAAGTTCACTTCTGAATTTTGGACTGGACTTCATAGCATGCTGGGAACTAAGCTCTCCTTCTCAACGGCATATCATCCCCAAACAGATGGACTAGCTGAAAGGATGATACAGACTCTAGAGGATATGGTTAGAAGATTCTGTGCCTATGGTTTAGAGTTTAAAGACAATGATGGTTATACTCATGACTGGGTTAGTCTACTCCCTATATTGGAAATAGCTTACAGTACCACCATTCATTCTACCACAGGTAAAACCCCTGCTATGTTAGAAAAGGGATGGTTGCCTAATCTTCCTACAGATTTCCTTAAACAGGAGGGCATTGATGTTCACCCAACTGCATTGAACTATGCAAAGATGTTGCAGAAAGCCAGACAACATGCTGAACAATGTGTAGCAGATGCCACTGCTTATAACAAAGAAAGGTGGGACAAAAGCCATAAAGAGCCTTCCTTTAAAGTTGGTGATGAAGTACTGATTTCTACAGCCAACTTCAACAATCTCTCAGGACCAAAGAAAATGAGAGACTCCTTTGTTGGACCCTTTGTCATCAGAGCTCTGCATGGAAAGAATGCTGTAGAAGTGATCCTAACAGAAGAATTCAGTAGGAAACACCCAACTTTCCCTGTCAGTTTAGTCAAACCTTACCACCCACCTAATGCTGATAAGTTCCCACTGAGACAGAAAGTGAAAGTTGTAATTCCCCCTGTAGATAATGATAAAACAGGGAAAGTCATTCAGAAGATCCTTAGGGAAAAGAGACTAAGAGTAGATAATAAGGATGTGAGGATGTACTTAGCCCGCTATAAAGGACTAGGTGCAGACAAAGATGAGTGGCTACTGGAAAAGGATATGCCTGACTCATCTACTCTCTTGAGGAGATTTAGAAGTGAGAAAAGAACTACCAAGGATTGATTCCATTTCTTTAATAAGAAAATGGAACCTCTTTTGGTGGTAGGAAATGTCAGCCTTAGAGACAGTATAGTCCACCTAGATACTGTCCAAAAGGCTTCAACTTAAACCTTCTACACTTTATTCTCCTCTGAAAATAACCTACGTCCATTATTTCCCTCTTTTTCCTACTCTTACCTTAATAAGGAGTAAGAATAGTGTTTATATTAATCCTCAAGGTTCAATCTACTTGATTTTCACGCGCGCGCGCCAGAGAAATGCATATATTCATTTCTAGCTCTCCCACAAGCCTCCCAGTATCCAAATACAGGAAGAATGACCAAAAGTTCCATTTTCTTCCTGTACAGGTGAAAATTCTCACTGAGGCTGAACCAAGAGGTATTCCAGCCTCTGCCTAGCTGATTCCCCTTCCTCACTTCGAAATCAAACCACCAAGAATTAGGATCCTCACCCAGGAACAGCTCCAGAATTCCAAGGACCTTCACTCTTATTTTATTCCTCCTGCTATTATAGTGTCAGGTATAAAATAAATAGTGAGTCTCCTTTCTAGCTAACCTCTTTCTTTCTGATTCATCTAGAAGCCTTCCTCTCTCTCTCTCTCTCTTTTGTCATCAGTTCTCTTCCTCTCTATCTCATCTGGTTTTTCTGTGGTTTGTTGCCTAAAACAAAACCACATAGGTTTCCTTTAAAGACCCTTAGCTTTTTGCTTAAAAAATAGGACTGTCTAGGTCAATCCCTAGTCAGACCTTCTCCAGTTTTCTTTGGAGAAGAGGCGTCGAAGATTCCCTCCGCTTAGTCCAGCTCCAGCTGAGTAAACTGCCAATAATACCCTCCGCTTCATTAATTAGTTATATAAATAAAATATCTTTTCCTTCCTTTTTATCGTAGTCTATTAATTCTTTGTGTCCTGGTCGCCACGTAAGAGGCGCAGGCTCACATTCGCTCCTTCCCCAGACGATCCATGTCTGTTCATCAGCCAAGTCAACAGCTGGGAGTGCTTTGTGCACGTTTATGTGGATGACATGGTAATCATTAGCCATGATGTTAATCGATTCAAAAAGCTGATCGCCAAAGCGTTTCGGATGGAAGACCTGGGGGAGCTCAATCATCTCCTGGGAGTAAAGGTTTCGCGGGTTAATGCCAAAGCGTTGTTTCTCTCTCAGGAAGTCTATACTAGCAAAATTCTAGCCGACCACAACATGATTGATGCTAGGCCAGTCTCCACTCCCATGATTCCAAACACACAACTGGTGAAGGCCACGCCGCAGGAACAGAAAGAATTTGAGAAAGTCGGTGCCAACTATCGCCGTACTGTAGGGATGCTTATGTACCTTGCAGTCTGCACGAGGCCAGACATCTCATTTACCCTGTCGCAGCTTTCCCAACACCTCGAATCGCCAGGCATTCTCCACTGGTGTGCGGTCATCCATCTACTCCGATATCTCTGCGGCACTAAACACTACGGCGTGATTCTCGATGGCAATCAAAATGCTGGCTCCGTCAACGTGTACTCTGATGCTGACTGGGCGAATGATCCTGACTCTCGCCGCTCTTATTCTGGTTTCGTCGCCACTCTAGGAAACTCTCTTATCTCTTGGAAATCCAAAAAGCAACCCACCGTAGCCGCCTCAACCACTGAAGCTGAATACATCGCCATGTTTGAAGGCGGTCAAGAAGCAAAGTGGATCAAATCGCTTCTTGACTCACTCAATGTGTCTCTGTCAGATCAAATAACTCTCTCAGTCGACAACCAATCAGCCATAGCGCTCTCCAACAACCCGATGTACCAGCAACGTACCTGTCACATTGCTGTTAAATATCATTGGATTCGTGAATTGCTGGAAAGCGGTGTGGCAAGAACTCAATATGTATCAACCAACAATCAACTAGCCGATCTCTGCACAAAAGCTCTCGGGAAAAAGAAACATGAAGAAGCCATCAAGCACCTCAACATCACCGGGTCTTGAGCAAGGGGGGGTATTGAGATATTCTCAATTTAAGCATATCTGCAACCGGGTGTTGATGATGAATAGGGTTGAAACCCTAACCCAAACCTAATCTGCTGTAGTTAAATAGCCTGTTGTACCGCTTCTATTTCTCTTCATCAGATTTTTGTTTTTCCTCATCAACTCCCCAACCTCTCAGGTTTGCTCGTCTCCTCGGCCTCGTCCTCTCGTGTAGTGTTGCTCACACACTCGTGGTGTCTTTGAAAGGTTTATCTCATTTTCATTCTTTTTCTTTTTCGTCATCTTTCTTTCTGTTTTCTTTTCAAGAAATTCATCATCAGATTTTTGTTTTTCCTCATCAACTCCCCAACCTCTCAGGTTTGCTCGTCTCCTTGGCCTCGTCCTCTCGTGTAGTGTTGCTCACACACTCGTGGTGTCTTTGAAAGGTTTGCTTGTCTCCTCGGCCTCGTCCTCTCGTGTAGTGTTGCTCACACACTCGTGGTGTCTTTGAAAGACCTGCTGCGCTTATAGCTTCTATACTATCCGCCGGTCTCAATAGCTGATCATGAGTTGGGAGAGCGTTAAACTGAAGCTTCATGAATATTCAGGAAGCAGCATCTCATTTCCTGAAATGCACATAGTCAGTTCATCTGAAGGTCCAGTGATAAAGCCACTCTAATTGGGAGATTTTTTGGGTCTCTTAGCGGGGATTTCTTTAACCTCTTTTGCATTGAGAGTGAAGGGGATATTTTTCTGACAAACAACCGGTGGTCTGTTTCCAGATTTTATCAATGAAAATGAGAATTCACATTGTGATCATGTTGCTGATGCGGAATGATGGTATTAATGATGTGTGTGTGTGGGGGGGGGGGGGGGCTGTGAACTGTTGTTGTGACCTTTATCCCCCTGGGGGCTGTTGAGGGTGGTCTGGGATACTAACTTGGATCAATAAAATGGATAAAACAGCCTCTTAAGACAATTTTTTATTTTAATTGAGATGAATGAGTCATCAAATGACCCAAAAAAACCGCTCCTTAAATTAGAAAGAAGCCATGAGAAATGAAAATTGGAAAATGAGACACAAAAGCAAATCTGAAAATAGCAAAACAATGACCAAAAAAAAAATCCCTGGTGCCTTGATAGGCAAGGCAGAAACACAGAGGCTCAGCAGTTGGGGTGGTAGCCCAAGTGGCTGAGGACATGGTGCAGGCAGACCTAAGGGCATATGGCAAACAATGGAAAGTATCTTCAAACCTATCTATCCTTTTCAGAGTGGTGGAATGTGTTCCTTTTCTCAGTAGCAGAGAAAGTGTGGGTGGACAAACAGCAGGCAATCATTAGCGAATTTTTTGGTATCAAGCAGGTATCTAATGGGGTTGGGTGTACATGAGTTACTCCAGAAGTTTCTGCAGGGGACAAGCCATTAGCACCATGGGCTTGAGGAGTGAGGCAGATGTGGGGGAAGCTAAATCAGGGCAATAGTGGGACTTGAAGTGGGGTGCAAGCAACTTGCCTGAATTTTGGAAACTAACACTAATTCTCAAAAAATCATGCAGATCAAGCTGGAAAAATTGGAAGAATTCCTTTTGGTCTATATTTCTTAATCTAGAATGGCTAAATATAACTTCACAAGTTTGTTTGGTTATGGGAATTCATCTGACATCCTTTTTCATCATCAAATAAAGTCTGGAATTTAGAATTAGTCCATCTAAATTAACATTTCTGGGTAAAGGGAAGTCTTCCATTAATGCAATTCATGTCATCCCTATCACTTCTAACTACTTGCATGAATTCTGGAAACTCAAGTTGCATGGTTTTTGTTTGAAGAGGCAAACATTTAGGCAAGTCTCTCTGACTCACATCTGGTCAAAATAGATTAATGCTGTGAACATACCACATCATAGAATAATTGAGAGTGCTCAAAACATGGGCAACAAAATTGATTGTAACCAGAGGGGTCACAATAAATGATATATCACTGCATCATTATATGAATTTTTATAAATTGAGTGCATTATACACTCTCATGGCACTATCTGAGATACCCCAAGGAAGTTCCCAGATCCTCAAAAGTCACTCATACCTTCCATTGAGCATTTCTGAGGCACCCCTGAAGATATATAAGACCTCCACATTTCTAGGATTGCACCCCCAGAGTCAACTAGTCATCCAAAAAAGCACCACAAAAAGCACCACAAAGCACCTGATTATTTGATACAACTCAATAAAGTTTGTTAAAACAAAAATCACACTGGTAGCCTTGATCAGCATTCTTTTCACTAGATATCATTATCTATCATCATCCACACAGTAATTTTCTACTTGGCATGCATCTGTAGTGATGTTTGCTGGTCTTGAGCACCCCTGTCTCCTCCAGTTGTCACAGGAGGTCCAACCTTGCAGGACTACTCATCCACATGAGTGTGATCACTTACAACTGTGATCACTTACAAATGTGATCACTTAAAACCCTCAGAATATTCCCTGACTGACTTGGCAGAAAAAATACAACTTGAAATCAGGATTTAACACCCTGCAATGATAGGTTGAGAGAAGAGCTGGACAGTTTGAGAAAAGCTTGACAGTAATATACCAAAGGTTTTAAACTTTGTCAATTAATCATTAAAAGAAGACCATCAAATCTCATAATTCCAAACCACCCTGATCAACACTCAGAGCACAACAATTTCCATTCAAACATCTGTTTATCTGCATAGAGACTGAAAATTGGGATTCTGGCCTCCCTTTTAACCATAAAATTCCTCACACTGTTGTTTTTTCTGATGGTGGTAAATCAAAAGCAAGTAATCTTCAGTGCATGAATCACCACCATCACACAGCTGAGTTTCCTGTGCTGTAATGCCAGACTCCCCCTCTTACCTGATGATTGATTTGCAATAAACTATGAAGCCAGATCAAGAGAAAAGGATTGTGTCTCTTGAAATGAGCCAATCCTGTTTGCACAAGACTTTGACTTTATTTGAAAGAGTCACTCATCTAGCTGATGAATGCTAAGACTTGGACAGTATGATTGTATAGAAGTTTTTCCATGGTTTTACCAGACATATAGTACAGTCTTTCTGGTGATCACAAACAATACCAAGATGACAAGAGGAAAAAAAATACAGAAGGACCAAAACAGAAGGAGACAAGAGTCCTTATATAAGCATGGAAAAGATGCACAGTTGATACCCTCTGTTCAGCACCAACAATGGTTACTAAATTTTTCAGAGTTCATTTCTTAGATGTAGCACTGGGATGCTTGTTGTGTTGTATGCTTCTCTACCCAGTATCTCCACATACTGGTACTCTCACCCCCCTGCTTCTGCGCTGAACTCCACATCTATTTCTTGCTTGTCCGTCTGATAACAAGTGCCAACAGTGTGCTCAGCTCTAGCTGCCTAGTCTCCCTCAACACATAAGAAAGCCTTCCCTTATGGGATATGGCCATGCACATATTCTGATGAGTGTAATCACATAAAGGTTGCTGGGAATGAAGTGGTCACTCACTGTACACAATAGTAGCAATCAATGTCCAGATTGTCTTCTTGTGGCCTGGTTGTTGACTAATAAGGTTGAAGGTTATATAGTTCTATGGTGGTGAGGAATATACATATTTATGCAAGAATGTCCATTTTTTTTTCAAGGCCCATAGTGAATAAGAAATGTGAATAGATCAAGAAGCAAGATCTGCATTGTTGATAGTAGTTGCAGCAAAGCCAAACACACCCTAACAGGAAGAAATGAAAGAATTAAAACTGTCAAGTTTTGGTGACAGTCTGCAAATCATTACCATCATAAATATTGTACAAGAGTGATGCAAGCAAGAAATATTATGTCAAGTCCACACATGCTTATACATAACAAATCTATAACCAAATTTCTCATCATCAATGATAACACCTACACAAGTATGACACAGCCTCATATCGTCAAGTGTTGTACTTCTATGATTACCGTAATAAGAACTGCTTCTCGCATGATAAGCCACCAGGACACACGCCACCTCCACAAGGAACAAGGGTCAGTCGAGGGCAGAGTCCCATTGGTTGACATAAAGACGATAAATCCAGCCATTTTTAGGCAACTGTTTATGCCACTGATTGTGGAGATGAATGGAGAAGAGGAACTTGAGTTTCTTGGCGACTTGTTGATCCCAATCCTGTATATCCACCTTACGAGAGGAGGGGGTAGGGCCGGGTTCGAAGGGGTCCGGGATGCGATCCTGCAGCGTGCAGCTGCGACCATCGGTGAGACAGTATGGCAGGACCTTGAATGGCGTGACCCCAGATGCTATTAACGACCGGTATAAACGGTGGTATAGCTGTTGTCCCCATTCTGTCGTCCCTGGTCGTGGCCATGGCGGCTTCGACATCATCTCCATCATTTCGCATAGGTAAGGTGAATGTTTCAGGAAGTGCATGATGTGTCCATTTAATGGCTCGTAGGGTTTATCTGATGCGATCAATATTAACATCATCTCAGCACACTTCTACTACTATTTAACCGTTTCTTTTTTTTCATGTACCGTAACAGTCCCACTGGACCACCCATTCGTGTTCCGCTAGTACCCTTAGATCACGTAAGACCAGGTTATCCATGTCGACCCAGAAGCCGCCGTAGTGCCAGAGGAGAAGGACACGGATGAGATCACCATCGAGCCAGGCTTTTTTATCAAAGATAGAATTGAGTAGATGATGTTCATGTAAGGGGGTATGTTTGGTGAGGGATGTGAGGTCAATGATGCGGAGACCGAGTCGATCGCGGTAGCGGTAGAGAAGGGGTGCTAGGAGGGGATCGTTTTCGAGTGACCGGGTGGAGGGGTTAGTCCAGAGGATGAGTTGGCTGAGTGGTTGATGTGGTGTATTGGCGCTCGAGTGGAAGTCCTGGGTGGCGAGTAAGCTCCTAATGGT
>SMGU01000269.1:0-18538 GCA_004348175.1 Puccinia novopanici
GTCTCCTGGCTGCTTGTGGTTCCCGTTGGGTTGCCCCAGGGTTTGCGGCCGACGCACTGCCATTCCCTTTGTCGCCTTGCCCTGAGGTGGGTTGGCTTTGACTCAAACCTCGTAAGGTTTCATTGGTGGCGTTGATCCTGTCGGTCATGGTTTGTCGGAGTCTGGTTCAAGGTATGTAATGGTAAGGGTTTCTTAACTGAAGGTGCAGGAAAGGAAAAGAAAAAGACGGTGGTCCGGATGCTGCCGTAAGGTAAGATAACTAAGATGTCGGGAGTCGCTGAGGAGAGAAGTGGAGCGGATGGAGAAAGGATTCTTCTCCTGGAGTGGCCGCTTAAATAGGCACGGGGGCCACTTCTCTGCCGCTTCCCGATCTCACCTTGCTACTCGTTTCATTGCCCCTTAATGAGGCTTGCCTTACGGCCTAGAATGGCTTAGCTTGCCTGTGGCTTGCTTCCCCTGAAGCCGAATTGGGCCGGGCCTAGAAACGCGTCGCAGCTCTTCCCCCTGCAGCGTCCATGGACACCAGTGTACTCCCGCTCCGCTTCCGTCCACTTCTCATGAATGGGAAGGCGAAGATGCGAGCGAGAATTCCGGTTTGCTACGTGCAGGAAGATGCGACTCCCCACCAGCACCTGATCAAGAAAAAAATTCTCAGGGAGTTGAATTCCTTGTCTTTCTATGTTACATACAACTGTTGTTGCCGGCGATTGATATGTTTACCGCGTCATGTCTCCCTCACACTCCTTTTGCCCAGATTTGCTAATCGCGTTTCTCACCAATCCAAGCTAGAAAACTTGGATAAGAGATTTCAATTCCGCAGGATCTTTTTCGAGCAAGTACAACAAGGGATCTGTATCTTTACACTTCTTTTGCACATAACTAGACCCACGTTTTCCATCGCCATTCTTGATTGTTAATCTGGATATATATTATGATCATGAGGAAGATGCTGCAGTTTCTTTTGTTGACTTGTCTATTAGTCTTGAATCACGTCGACGGCATGCTCATCTCAAAAGCGGGAAACCCAGGTGCAAACAGTCTAGGATCCCGAGCAGTCACAGCCGAGACCTTTCCAGATTTGCAGACAAGTTTTACGGCAAAAAGAATGAGCGGTGCAGTGGATCGGAGTACTCCAGTAACAAGCGAGACCGGCGCAAAGCGGCACGACTTTGAATCACTTCAGATCAGGGACGAGAGCGTCACGCCACAAGAACTGCATGGTAAGGCAGAATCATCCCTCATAGGACAACACATCGGGAATGGCGCGAAGGAGCTCGGCACGGCGGTGGTGCGTGGATCAAGTCCTCTGGAGACCTCGCAGGCGAAATGGCTCGGCCTTCGGGCCATCCATTGGGTCGACAAGGCGGGCAGGGAGCACGTGTCGGAAGCGTATGTCTATCCCCACCCTCACCCACACACGCCCCGTCTCATCTTCTCTTCCCCGCACAGAGCCTATCGCAAAACGGACGGCGGAGAGTCTTCCAGCACCGGCAAGCCAGACGGTAGGTCCTTCTCTCGACGTGCCATATAGAGGGAGGAGGTTGATCGCGTTTGTGTGCGCAACAGCCGTGGGCATCTTGGCCCTAGTTTCCCGGCCCGAACGGCCGCTCGCAACCATCCTGGTGCACCAGTTCCGCCCACCAGTCGACAAGATCGTGGTTGAGTTTCCCGCAGGATTGGTCGACAAGAATGAGAGCGTCCAGAAAGCCGCTTTGCGCGAGTCTGTCCTTCCTCCGGTCTTCCTGCCCAACTTTTCTTTGGTCCTCATCCATTTCCTCCGCCTCTTTCATTGTCGCGCGGCCCCGCATCACTAGATTCCACGAAGAAACTGGCTACGGTCAATTGCCCCATGGCGGCACGGCCACGATTGATCATGTCAGCGACATCCTTGTCGTCAGTCCTGTCTCCATGCACTAAACTTCAATGACAATGTCCCCATCGTTCCCATCTTGATGCTGTCTCTTGTTCCGCTTCCCACAGAATGATCCCAGTATGAGCGAGGCTAACATGGTCATGACCAAAGTCACCATCCGGTTAAACGATCCCGACATCGTCCCCGTGCCGCACCAAGAACCAGGTCAGACATCATAATATCGGAGCGTGCACATGTGCGAAGCTGACCAGGATATAACTAAAAAACAAACAAATAAAATTCTTTAACCTTTTTGTTGGTTGGTTGATGAGGGAATCGCAGACGAAAACATCCATGTCCAACTGGTGCCTCTGAAAGACCTCTACAACGTTCTGACGGAGCTTAGCAGAAGAAAAGGATACATGATCGATGCCTCTCTGATGTATTTTGCATGGGGGCTCGCGTTCCCAATTTGAGCTCAATCAATCCCCTCATCGTCACCTAGCCAAAAAAAAAAAGCCTGTTTCCGTCGGATTTTGGGTCTCATGATTCCCGTTTTCTTGTTTATAGCTTCTAAAGACAAGAGATTGATCTCAATGCTGCTTTTCCTCTTGCTCTTTTTTTATATTCTTTGGTCCTGCTGTTATATTTCAATAACTTGGTCAGATAGATTGATTGAATCGAAAATATGAGGATTTCGTGCTCCCTCATCATGAAGATCTCAACAAGATACAAATTTGCGCCGGTATTGCAATCAGAAATTCAGTTAAGAGAATGGCTGAGAATGGAGTAATTATAAGGAACAGCTGTTTACATGTCCTTTCATGTCCAATCCATTCAACCTGCAGGCACTGAATTGCCTACGTTCTTCCCAGGCTGCGCTTTTTGTGGGTGATGGAAGACGTTGCGACCCCCGGACACAATTTTGGGGTTTGCCCAACATTTTTTTGTTTGTTTGAAAAAATGGGGGTCGCCACCCTATTTTCAAAAAATAAGAAATGAAATAAAATGGTGGTCACGGAACCAATTTTTCCTGGAAAAAAGGGGGTTGCTACATTAATTTTTACTTTTTTTTAAAAAAAAGGGATAGACTGACCAACTTTCCCAAAAAGATGGCAAAATCTTCAGGCATAAATGAAAAGCCAAACAGGTACCAAGAAAGGCGTCTCATGCTATAAAAGTTCAGAGAAAATTGTAAGAGTAACTATCAGACTCAGCCAAAATAAAGCTCCATGAAGAGTGCCAACCAAAAACAAAAAGGAATGATAGAGGCTGAATGTTGGGGGCTGGTCAAAATGGAGATGTTGCAGCCTGGATTTGAATGGTCAATGGCCTTGGATGGAGCCACATTTATACATTTTGAAGTTGTGGTTATTGAGAGGAGGAATTGAGACAAAAGTTGAAGCAGGAGGAATGAAAGCCAAATAAAGACAACAAAAGGACATGTAGGCTTAGAAATACATCAGGGTTAGTGGAATGATTTCCCACAGGGATTTGAAATATGATAATTGAAAGAGTGGCATTTCCAGAATTAATTGTGAGAATTAGGCAAACTACAGTGCATTTAATGTGCGCTCAACTACACCCTGAGGGGGGGTTCCAAATTTTCCGGATTTTTTTCAGCAAAATGTTTTGAAAAAAATCCAGAAAACACTGGAGATGAGTGACTAAAAGGGGTCAGAAACCTCCAGAAGGTGAATAATTAAGAATTAAATTGATTCAAGAAGATTTATTGGCAGCACTCTGCTTATGAGCTGGGTCTTAAAGGCCTTGAAGCACAAGGGGCAATGAAGAAGTACATATTCTTCTCATCACCGCATCCCAAGGAGTGCATTGATGAATGTGCATGTGCTGTCTGGGTAAGCTGATATTATGTATTTGACTGCTTTAAATACATATTATGTCTCCATAAGTGCATAAAATACTCCTGTAATCACATACTATGGCTCTACAAGCATGGTGTTCCAAATCCCGGACTTGAAAAATTTAAAACTTTTTTTTGGTGCATGCCAGAAACTTTTGAATGATATTTATGGATTCTACACAACCATTAGAGTCCAAAAATTTGTATTATAAAGCTTGCTTGTGGGTACATTTGTACCCCTGATCATTCACCCTGCATCTGTTATTTTTTTGGCAGGCAAGGTGTAGTTGAGGCTACGTGAAGCGCACTGTATAACCTTTATCAAGATTTCCACAAAGCTTGCTCATATCTTTGTGTGTAAATACCTGCACTCTGTTCCTGCCCCTGTTTCTCTGAAAAATTCCTGCACACTCTCACCTGATTCATTACATCAGGCCATACTAAAAAAAAACCTTAAGATTATGTGCATAATTTGATGAGTAAAAAAAATCCAATATATTCACCATGAGTATTCCAAGCTGTTCCAAGCAGTCAGTTCAAAGTGACTCTGGAATAGTGCCGTTGATGGGTTGGAGATATTGTGGACTGGATCCTGTTGATCATGGTGAAAATGGTATGAATGAGTACTCCCATCGTCAGGAAGTCAAAGGGTGTACTTTTGATGTTTTTACAAACCATCATAGATGCAGGATGAGCAGAAGTTGTTGTTCTGGACTCGCATGGAGCCAAGCCATGGCACGAGCTCTTTGGGGAGAGATGTAGGTGATACCCGGCGACTATGAAACTAGCTCAGGATGATTGCTTCATGCGGGACGTCGGGGGATTCCATGATGGTCGGGTGTATGTAAGTATTCTGGTGTTGAAGGTATGGTGCGTTCCTATTGGTCAGGATCCATCGTTGCTGGTCTGTTGACCGTCGGCGCGTGTTTCTGTGCGCGTCTCCTTCATGTGATCCGATGCCACCAACGCATGCTTCGATGGCCAGCCTCACCTCACCGACGACTATATAAAGCAGTCCACTTCCACCCCCAGTCTGACAGTATCAACCCACATCGATAACCCATCCAAGCCAACAGCACCTTACCCCACAAACACACCCCAACTACCTCACCCACCATGGCCCGTACTAAACAAACTGCCCGCAAGTCCACCGGTGGCAAGGCACCACGAAAGCAGCTTGCCGCCAAGGCCGCTCGCAAGAGCACGGCGCCGTCTGCAGGCGGGGTGAAGAAGCCACACCGATACCGGTAAGCTGCCATCTACCACGGCCCCCTCCTACATATACGCACCTGCTGATCCCATCTCCTTCATTTTCTAGTCCTGGAACCGTCGCCCTCCGAGAAATCCGTCGGTACCAGAAGTCCACCGAACTGCTGATCCGCAAACTGCCCTTCCAAAGACTCGTCCGTGAGATCGCCCAGGACTTCAAGACCGACCTCCGGTTCCAGTCCTCTGCCGTCATGGCCCTCCAAGAGTCTGCTGAGGCCTACTTGGTCGGGTATGTTGTTCATCCGATAGTACTCTCTTCATACATTCATGCTGACTTGTCTTTCCTGGCTCTATTATTCAGCTTGTTCGAAGATACCAACCTTGCCGCTATCCATGCTAAGCGTGTCACCATCCAACCAAAAGACATCCAGTTGGCCCGGCGACTAAGGGGCGAACGATCATAGATCTTGTCTGCTACCCTCCGTACTCTCACAACTTGTCTTGGTTCTGTTACATATAATATTTTTGTTCTTGGTCCATTTCTCTCCACTTTCGGTCTCCTTTCTGTTGTAGTCTTTTTTGCAATCAAGTTCAACAAAAAAACAACTTGATCACATTGTTGCCAAAGTTATACGAGCCCCTATTGCAAGTGTTGAGAGCATTTCATCGTGAGCCCGTCTCTATCACAGGTCCTGATCTCCGAAACCATACTCAGTGTCTTTCGGCTCGCACACGTGACGGGAGGACGATTCTGTTGAGCGGCCAAAAGTGCGTTACCCCAAGGGAGCTCTGAGAGAGATGCCTGCCCGTATGTATGTAAATAAGTATGCATGTGTATATATTCATCACAGAATGCAGTGTTGAAAATCTACATCGTCAAAATATTTATTTATTTACATTCTCAATCGCGGAATAAACCACACACAAGCAACCCATCAAAATTCCCAAAGCGGATCGCGAAGACGAACGAGTGAGGGGAAGCGAGCAGAGATAAAAGACCGGACGATGAGCGAGACGAGCGGGGCGAACGGGAGCGGGGGGCTGTTGGAGCTGATGCACGTGCTGGAGAAGTTGAAGACGACGAAGCGGGCGGGATGGGTGCGGGAGGGTGTGGCGGGGCCGGAAAGGTTGGTGACTACTGTGGCTTGCTGCCGATCGGGCGTTCTCTGACCCCGTTACGATTCTTGCCGGACGTCCCACCATACCACAGTATCTCGGACCATATGTACCGCATGGCCATGTTGGCCTTGTTGTCGGAAAAGGACCCCGCCCTGGACATCTCCAAGTCCGCCCTCTCCCCTCTCCCCTCTTCTTTCTGCCTTTTTCGCCCGTGCGCTGTGCCTGGCTCCCCGCAACTGACGCCGCCGGGTCGCCGGGCCCTAACCCAACAGATGTGTGATGATGGCGCTGGTGCACGATTTAGCGGAAGCAGAAGTGGGGGGTAAGTGAGGGCATCGGCCTGAGATGGCATGCGCGCGGGGGACTGACGGAAGCGCGTTTTCTTCGGCACGGTCGTGGCGGCGCCAGACATCACGCCGCATGACGGCATCTCGCGGCAGGAGAAGCTGCGTCGGGAAGCCGCCGCCATCCATTCCTTCACCTCCCAGCTCCTCCGTCCCGACTCGCTCCCCAGCCGTCGCCTCCTGTCCCTCTGGAACGAGTACGAGGACGGCACCTCCCCCGAGGCTAAATTCGTCAAGGATCTCGTCCGTCTTGTTTCTCTCTCTCTCTCTCCGAATCTTCCTGCTCATTCCACAACAAATAACCCTCTCTCTTTTTCCGCTCCTCAGGACCGCTTCGAACTCGCTTTGCAGGGCGTCGAGTATGAGAAACGTGCGTGATAGACACGGCGCCTCACCAGCAGGTTCCTTCCACCCATTTTGACAAGAAGCTGATGAAGGATCTGGGGACCCGGATGGAGATACAGGCGAGAAGCTGGACTCTATCCAGACGTTCTTCGACACCACCGTCCCGCTCATCAAGCATCCCGAAGTGCAAGAATGGGCACACGCGCTGTACGCTACCGTGACACCTTTTCCCTCCCTTTTTTTTAAAAAAAATATTCCCTGTTGAGGAGCCATGGAAGCGGGTATGAGCTGATTCATGAGATTGCTTTCTACCGTCGACGCTTGTGGCCCCGGGTTTGCTTTAGGATGGACGAGCGGGCGGCAGTGCAGGGCGACGCGCCGTTCGTCAAGGACTACAAGGACGTCCGTCCCAGCCCGTAACGACCACCGTCCCTCCCGTCCCTTTCTTTATTTGCTTGCTGTCCCTGCTTTGTTATCCTCTATTACCTTGATCTTGCTCGCAGGACTTTTCTCGCTCGTCTTTTCTTGTGATGACTCTCCCCGTCGTCCATAAGTCTCTCGCCGTTCCTCCTCTGTTTTTTTGTACGTCGCCTCTCGAAAGAACACGTGGCAGGTCGTCCGTCCTTGATGTTATTCACCCCCTATCATAAAAACCCTATCATGAAATTTAAAAATCAAGCCGTCGTTTTTTTTTATTTTTTGTAAATATTCATATTCAATGTTTTTGAAACAGGTGGCCTCAGCGAAGAAGAAGGCCTTCTGATCCTCCCCACGTCTTGTGTGACCGTCTTGTTCCGGCTTGTGTCTGGGCCCCATCATGGACCATCTGATTCCTTCATCTCCAGTTAAGAAAATCATCATCACATGATATGTAAGTCCAGACAACAACTAGAGGCGCGACTGGGATCCTTTTCTTCATGTCAGAATCTTCCTTGTGGTTTGCTGAGTGGCCTAAGCCACGTTAAATTAGGAATCGAGGTTGTCTGATCTACCCCTATTTGACTCATTTGGATCTCACCTGACAAAAAAGAACTTCAGTCCCTTCCTGGCAGGTCATCAGACTGTTATTCCAATCTATTTTCCAATACTATCCGGCAAGAAAGCTGAGGGCCTTGAAGACAGAAAAATGACAGATGAGTTGCTTGGGTTTCCCGTCTTAATGCGAAAAAAAAAAACTATTGGTATATCAGGCTGCCTATTCACAACTAGAAAAAAAAAAACAAATGATGTTGAGTATGCTGAGAAAAGCAACTAGTCAAGAGAAAACTTTCACTGGAAGTGGGT
The DNA here is from genome assembly GCA_004348175.1 of Puccinia novopanici. Taxonomy (NCBI): domain Eukaryota; kingdom Fungi; phylum Basidiomycota; class Pucciniomycetes; order Pucciniales; family Pucciniaceae; genus Puccinia; species Puccinia novopanici. The sequence continues at coordinate 8,018 of SMGU01000269.1, forward strand.
GGAAGCGATAGCTATTATCCTGACTTTCTATGCAAGAAGACATGGGAAAGAAAAGAAATAAATCCAGATGGGTTTCCTTTTTTTCTTCTTCTTCGTATGAACAAGAATGAAAGGAAAGAGGAAGAATGGCGTGGCAGGAGAAGATGAGTGCCCGAAGAGAAGGAGAGTGCCTTGGAGGAGGAAATGGAGAGAAGTGTACGAGTTTAGACGGCGAGGTTCTCGGGGTGGGCGAGGGCGGGCGAGTTGTTGAGAGTGGCGATGACGCTGGTGTCGGCACGATCCACAAGCACGGCGGGGGTGTTGCTGTTCAGCGTGGCTAGGAAACAGTTGTAGCCCAGCGAGACTAGGTTCAGGAATGGCGGTCGGCCGTATATCGGAATGACACTATATTGTAGATTTACAAACTGAATAAGTTCTTGGGCTACTACTTGAAAGAGATGCTTTTTTTCTTTCTTTTGACTCGCCTCATGTTGATGATCTGGGCCGGCCCAAATATGCCCATGTTAGTGCAGACGACAGTTCTGTAATTCTAAGTGACCCGCAAACCATAGAGAGAGAGAGAGAGACAAGGTAAGGGATGGGGGGCAACAAAAGAGAGAGAGAGAAAAGCTGACTTGTTGGATGCGCGCTTTGATTTCGGCCCACGACCTGCCTTCCAGAAAGCCCATACAGACGAAGTAGTAGCAGGTGGCAAAGGAGGTAAAGATGGCCATGTCGACTCCTACCCTGCACATCACCGCTGTTACGTACGTATTCGTCAGTGTCTGCGCGCCTTCTTTCTGGCCGATCAGTGGGTGTACTTACTCTTCAGCATCGATGATGGGTAGCTGATCTTGCTGAGCACCTTGTTCCTATTGTTTTTTGTATGCCAGAGTATCATCTGTCAGGTTTCATAGCGACGTCCAGTGCGTCGTATAGGAATATATGTTTGCTGACCATTGATAAGCTACAGCGAACGATGGGTTAGTTAATAGAATACCTATGATTCGGTTAAAAGCAGTGACTTACCCATGGGAGCCCATGCTAAACCGCCATAGGCAATAGATCGCAGGGTCCGGGAATACTTTGCGTTGACAGAAAGAACTATGTAAGTTCTTTGAAAAAAAAAAAAACAACCCCTTTCTGTAGATCTGATGGAGGGTACTGACGTTGTGCTCTTTCCATGGTTTCTTGTCGATGAGATGTTGCGAGATGGAGTCGCCGATGGGGAAGATGACAGCTAGAACAAAACAAGGCAGTCAAGGAGGGTGCGAGGTGCATGTATGCAGGGGGGACTTACCGGTGGTGCAGATCTGGGTGGGCAGCGTGTATGTCTGCAGGAGTCGCAGATAGTGTCTTCCCCATCTTCCAATCATTTTGAAAATTCCCTGCTGAGATTAATGAAAATAATGTAAATATTTAATTCGCTCGTTGCTTATCTGCTGTTGCTTGTTGGTCCTGAGTCCTGACTCCTCACTGCGCACTGCTTGCCAGGTGCACATCCTTTTTTTTTTATATAAACGTCGTAGATCCACGTCTGTTGCATGTTGCATCGTGTATTTTTTTATACACATTTCAACCATTTCAATATTAACACTTTCGTCTGTATGGTATGTAATTAAATTCCGCGGGATTCTTCGGAAAAAAGAAAATCATCACGGATCGGCTGCAGTATACAATCAGCCGGTTGAATGGACACGGAGACGAAGGATCATTCAAGAACAGACTTCTGTGCATATAAACGTCGATGATGTGCAAGCAGCCATATATACAAGCCGTAGCTTGGCACAAGCCCCTCCATTCGTCGGAGGGCCCGGGAGATAGGCGGACGCAAGCGCCCCTCCAGCCTCCTTCGGAGGCTCGCAGTGCGAGCCCCGAAGGCGGGGCTTGGGTTGAGCTAAATACAAGCCTTGCCTGGCACCATCATACATACACCCCGGAAAGAAACGAAAAAAAAAAAAGTGGTAAACCCGTTTTTTATGCGTTATCTCCGACGTAGGCGAGGGCAGACGTCTTGCAATGATTGGCGCTTTTTCTTTTTACCAACCGTACACCAGTAGTACAGGCACAAAAAAACATTTGAAAAGCCTCACCCGCTAGCACTCCCAAAATCCACTGATAACCGCAACCCACTTTCCACCTGCACTTCCTTTGCTGCTTAAAGCTTTCTAGGAGATAAATTATTCATATGAAAAATAATAATTGATTTTTGCTTGAGGTGAACTCCCAAACCAGGTGTGATTCAGGGGATCTATGCATTATAGCATCTTAATTACAGATGAAAGTAATTAAAAACAGACTAGAAAAAAATATTTATAAGAAGAATATGAAGTGTGTAGGAAAAAAAAAAGGTATGAAATCAAACACATCACAGATAGATGGATAAAAGTAGTTAAAGACCAAAGAGATAGAGAGGATTAAATTGGGGATAAACAATCTTTTGTTTAAAAAAAATCAAAGAATTGAGGGATGTGAGAAGATCACTTTAGACAACAAAAAAAAAAAATTGACATCAATCAACAGAAAAAAAACATCACAGATTTTTATCCAGTGATCAAAAGCCCTGAGTTATGATATGGATAGTAATATTAAAAGAAACTCAATCTTTTTGTTTTAATGAATAGCTGTACTATTTTAAATTATTGGTTTGAGTTTAATTGAGGTACTTGAAATTCAGTCACATTTATTGATAAAAGTTGATAGATTTGATCAGAAGATATTTGAGGAAGTATTATATATATATATATATATATATATATATCCCTAAGCCCCAAACCATAACCCTTAATTCCTAACCATTAATTATTAATTCCAGCTCTGTCAGCTTTGACCACTTGCATAGCGGGCCAGGCCAGCTCTACCTTTTTTTGGTTATAAACCATTGATAAATGTAAATTTATCATCTGTTTGAAGCAGAAGAATTTAAGTGACACAGGTGTAACAGTTATAGGATTGAAAAGATAAAAAGTGAGTATCTAGCTCAAGATTGAGTGAATGAGAATCAAAATATTATCTAGTTTTAGGATTTTTACTAAACTGGGCTGAGCAGACATTGAAGAAGGAAATGTCTCAGTGAATGTATCAGCATTTTCTCCCAAAAATAAATAAATAAAACCTTATCCATTGGAATTGATCTGATTCTTTGGGATCAATTTCATATATTAATTGGTCAAACTTATTTGACCTGCCACATAATCTTTTTATTGGCCATGGCTTGGCTTACCACTTCCCCCATCAGCAAGAATGTGTTTTTAGTGTCAGATTATGTTATAGTATGTATGAAATATTTATGAAATTTGCAAATTATGACATCTTTCACAATACACAAGGGAACCATTATTGACACCTGATTAGAAAGTGCCATAAAAAGTACAAAGGGTCCCTTTTTACTTTTTATAGCACTTGCTATGCAGGTGCCAAGAATTGTCCCCTGGTGATAGCAATTGAAATCTGAGGTAAGGGAGCTTGGCTGGACATGTCAGCATATGTGTAGGTTTTCCAAACACCCTCAAATGAAATTTTGCAAAATCCAAGATATTAAAACCATCATAACAGGCTAAAAACATGGCCTAATATACTTCTTGGAGCCTCTGCCTCTCCTGATCCTCATATCAACTCTAAGAGAATTGTTCACTTTCTCCAGATTCTTAAAACCCCTTTGAAGAAGTATTCCACCCTTATCCATAAAATAATTCAGTTAACAATTTCCTGTGATTGTTTACTATTTTGATTTTTAAGAGTCAAATATTACATGGGCTGGAAACTCTTTCATTGTATTCCTGGTCAAGAAAAAAAGAAATTCTCTCAGCCTTAGAAAATACTTTGTTTTAATTTTCAACCACAGAGGTAATATCAACATACCTGACATTCCCCAAGTAGTTACAATGAAATAATTACATAATTCATCCTGTTAAATTAGGTAATAAGTTGTTAAAATATTAATATTAAACATTATATTACTTGTACTATACGTTATCAGAATAAACACAGTACAATTAATATAATATAAGTACCAAAATAAGTGAATTACATGACAATAACATTACTGAACCTCATTATACCTTAACACCTTGATTATAAATTATTATAATAGGTTTTGCCTAGTTTTTTCTGACCTCAAAAGGTTTGGTTCAGTTTTGCCAGGTTTTGTTCTGTCTACGCACATTTTTTCCTTTTAGTTTATGTTTTATTTTACCTTTATTCTATTTTATATTTAGCCGTAAAATATAAAATAACTTAACTTACAAATTATGCGCCTCAAGTATTCTTATAAATAATTATAATTGATAACAATTGATTATTTAAAGCATAAACACATCATTTGATCTGTATCTCATACTGATGTGTCAACAGGAAAGATTTAACAAGTTGTTATCAATCTTATTCCCATCAAATGATGTGCATTAACTAGAAGTTAAATAACATCATTAATTTGAGCGTCAAAACGAAGGAGATAATAAGTTGTTATCAACTTTATTCCCATCAAATGAGGTGTATTAATTATAAGTTAATTACCATCATTAATTTTGAGCGCTGCCTGGAAGGAGATACCAATGTTTTATCAACTTTAACAGCATCATTGATGTGTACTTTAATTTAAAGTAAATTACCATCATTGATCTGTTAATATTAACCTAGTGACAATCCAAGGGATTAAAATTTGTTGATCTTGATCCAAGTGCACCTCAAAGGTCTCACCAGGAAGATATTGGGCACTTCTGAGTGCCTTGTTAGAATATTTAAGCACCAACTTCCTCTGGTAATTTACCCCCGCCTCACAGTCACTCAGAAAAGCACATTCAGCCCTCAGATATTATTATAACTATCTACAAGACAGTCTATAAATTATCCCAGCAGCCTTATATAGTGTTCTTGCCACTGGATCATGCCTCCACCATCATCCACACTATTTATTGTCTGCCCTGAATCCACCTGTAGTGACTTATATAAGTCTTTAAGCGCATCTGAACCACTACAACCAGTTGTTAGTTGCACTCCAAACCTTATAAAGGCCCAACCACGTAAGTACTAGCTACTTACAATCTTTAGAATATTCACTGACTGTCTCAGTAGGAAGAATCCATGTATAATTACGGGATTTCTCTCCCTGAAAAGGTTGAGAAGAGCTTTGCAAGATTTAAATACTTGAAGCTAATTATCCTTAATGATTATTATTTATAGGAATTAACCCTTACACTTACCAAACTACCACGAAATCAATCACTCATAGCACAACCAGTGCTCATAAACACTTGGTTAGTAGCATAGAGGCTGAAATTAATCCTGATTGAGGCATCACCATCCATGTCAACCTCTTGCTAGTCCAGAAAGCGCAAGAGGTGACAACAAAGATATTGCTAATGAGAGCACAGGATAAAGAGAAGCAAAAGTTGGGGAAATTCACAGGAAATGGAAGTGAGAGGTAGCCTTTATAAGATGTACCTCGGGGTGAGAAAATACTCAGAGTTATATTAACAGGCCCACTGACATTTTCCTTCCAACAATTGGGTCCTTTCAGAACCATAACTCAAAATTTCCTTGCACCTCAAACTTAAATCTCCAAACCTTATAACTTGTAGTGAGTTTCTCTTTCCATCTAACTACTGCCTAACAAGCTAGCCTGACAATCCAAACCAAAAACATGTTCTCTTTTATCATACTTCTCAGTATATTATACTGAACATTTGATGCACAAAAATTCCTTCTAAAAATTAACCTGCATGAGCCTTGATTTTGAGTTCCCTGCAGGTAACTGAAATGTATCAGACACAGGATAACTGACAGGAAACAGCTATTTTGAATTTCTGCCCAAACATTTGGGGAAGAGACTGCCCCACTGAGATTGAAAATTTTCAGTCAGGATAAATCCCGCTAACACCTCAGCAGAGTCTAATACACCTCAGCAGAGTCTAATACACCTCAGCAGAGTCTAATACACCTCAGCAGAGTCTAATTGTGCTAACACATCAAAAACAAAGTAACACCTCAAAAATGTAGGTGATAAACCTTTTAAAGATTTTCATGCTAATTATTTACCATTTCTCCTTCTGTGATTAGACATATGGTCTGTAAATCACAAAGTAAGGCCTTATTTTTAGCACTGGAGTCCTCAATTCAAGCAGACCTTGTTGCCATGGTACTCAATAAGCTAAAGGAGAGAGATGAAGAATGGCAATCCAATGACAGAATTTCAGACTCTGAGGGGAAGGATGATGCAATGCACATCTGGACAACATAAGTGATGTTGCCATGGAAGTAAAGATTTTGGTGCTTTTATTTGTTTGGTCCAAGCACTACCTAGCCCCCTGTAATTTTATTGAGAAAGCTCAGCCAGTTATTGGGGCCTACTTACTACACTGTCTTGAAGAGAAGCAATTCAAGCAGCACTTTCAAATGATCTGAGGCAGTTTTTTCAAGATCTGTCAGGCAGTTTCCAACACTTTGGTCTTTCATCATGGCTCCAATCACCTCCAACAACCCATAGTAGACCAGATGATGTTTGCACTTAAGTATTTTGGATTTGATTGTAACGGCATTGCAGTTGGTCAATTGGAAAAATTCTTCCAAATTGAAGGGGGGACTGTGGATCTCTACAAAGATTGCTGTATGGTAGCTATCTTGGACCTCAAACCCCAACTAATCACTTGGCCACCCCCAGAAGCGTTCAAAGAGATTAAGAAGGAATTCAAAGAGGTTGGATTTGAGGGGTGCATGGGCCTTGTTGATTTCCTTGCAACTTTCCCACGGTTAGATGGGGAGGACAATTACAACTGCAAGGGCCATTATGTGATTTTAACTCTCTTGTTCTGTGATCAGAACAAGAACATCTTGTTTGTCAAGACAGTTTGGCCAGGCTTCTCACACAACTAACACCTCATGTTTTTTGAATTTCTGTGTTTTTTTCTCTCTTCTCTCTTCTTTCCTGTCCCAAAAGTGTCACTCGTTTGAGTTTTCAGCTATTTTCATACTTCTGTCTCATTCTCTCTAGTCATTTTGCATAACCACATGTCAGCCATTGTATTTAGACTATATAACTTCTCCCTGAAGAGAAATCAAAGCTAATCCTTGAGCAGGCACTATCCCCTACTCAAGACTATCCTTGGAGGCACTTTAGCCCCTTTGAAATTAGTATTAAGTCCTTTATCTTAAAAATTCTTCACAATTAACAATCAAAACAAATGCTTTATCACTTCCTCAACCTCCACTTCACTCAATCCCTATCCCTTCATCCCACCATATACTCCCTTCATAAAAAAAATCATCATTTCCCCCAAAGACGCAGTTCAATGAAAGATCCTTCTCACTAAAAATAACTATACTCTCTGGCTACTTCTGATCAAGGCCAAACTCCACAAGTAAAAGAATCTAAATATTGTCAACGGAAGTGTCATGTCTCCCAACTCGGAGAAAGATAAGGAAAATGATAGGCTGTATGTTTAATATAATGAAGACACATACTTTGAGATCATCCAACTTCTCAGCCCCAAAGTCCTTGCCTATGTCAGTTTGACCTTACCGACTGCCAACAGGTTCAATGGCTAAAAACTCTGGACACTTCTCAAGATGAAATACATGGGTGATGATCTTACCTCAAAAACTACTGCTCTCAAGAAGTTTCTTGCTGTGGAATATGACTTGCTCCCGTTTTTCCTTGCTAATTTCTGCTCTGCAAACCAGAAAATCACCTTGTCTTGTCTAGTCCCTATTGATGACCAAGTGGAAAATTCTCATTCTCAACAAGCTCCTGCAACAGTTTCATGCTTTCAAGACCAAAATATGGATGAAATTTGAAATCAGTACTCCCTTAAATCAAGTCATCAAGAAGCTCAAAGACTTTGGTGCTCAGAACCAACTCAACAATGCAACAACTTCCTCAATTCCTCAAAAGATGAACACCAGCAGAGTATCTGACCCCAATATCACTTTTCATCATTGCAAGAGAGGCTTCAGAGCATGCTCTTGCTGCTTCAAATCCAGCCACACTGAAGTGACTTTCTTCAAGAAGAATCTGAGCCAATCTCAGACCAAAGCTAAGGAGACAAACTCAAATCAACACTCGACACACCTCACTTTTTAAACTGATCGATAAGGACAAAGCAACTCTTGAAAGCCTCCAAAAGAATTACCCTCTCCTTAACCTCTGAATCAAATTGACCTTGAGCTCAGGAGGAATTTTGAATTTCTGTGTTTTTTTGCTCTCCACTCTTGTCTTCTTTCATTTCCCAAAAATATAACTCATTTAAGTTTTCAGCTATTTTTATGCTTCTGTCTCATTCTCTCTAGTTTTTTTGAATAACCAAATGTCTGCCATTGTATTTAGACTATTTTAACTGATCTCTGAAGAAAAAATGAAGCTATCAGTACTGACTATTCTGATCCTTGAGCAGGCACTTTAGCCCCTACTCAAGACTATCCTCAGAGGCACTTTAGCCCCTTTGAAATTAGTATTAAGTCCTTTATCTTAAAAATTCTTCAATGTTCAACAAGCTGTGTGGGTCTTTAGATATTGGTGGGAGACATGAACATATGATGAATAGTTCATTAGATAATCTCAAACCCCTTGACACCATAGCTAAAATCAAAATTAAATGCAGATAGGCATGATGCCAAGCAATCATAATTGAAATATCAGGCTTACCATCTGGGATGATCTTCCTCAAATGGGCCCACATCATGACAGGCATTCTGGTACTTTTGGAAAACCAAGATTTCCCAATTATGGACCACTATGTCCCTAAAATGAGAGGGAATATATTTTTTGGTTACTGCTCAGAGGTGATCTTCAAGGGCATATACTCAGCTGGTCAAACTATAAAAGTGGTGTTAGCATTGCAAATAAACTGTGTCAAAGGGAAAGAGACAAGAGGTCTCACATATGAAGATCTCAAAATCAATTTGCAAGGAAATTAAACAAAATTTGCGGTGCAAGAAGGCCATCCCTTGTAAACCCCCATAGGGATGAAAACCATTTCTTCCCAATTCCTATAGAAGTAGTCTGCAGTCTCAGAAAACTAAGGGATAGGTCAGTTTGACATAGCTTGTTATTATATTAAACCAAAAATATGTCTTACAGGAATATGCAATTCTTTTGGGTTGCCTGGCTCATACCTGTGTCAAATATGACACTTTTTCTTTAGATATTCTCCCCAATTTATTTGTGGCAAAAGGCTTGTCACAAAAAATGAAATGTTCATCTGAATATGGGATAATGAACACCGAGTTAGATCAATTGCATGCTAATCTAAAACGTGTTGGCTCACCATCATTACCATGTTTGTCATTTTAATATTCTAATTCTCCTAGGAACCAACTTTCCTGACATTCCTACCTGAAGGTGGGGTGTATTTCAGAATTCTGATGGATTGATTCAGCTATTGCAAGCCCATGTGACCTCAAGGCAGTATTAATATCCTTCATCAGATCCAACATGGGGGATTTGACATGATTGGGTTGATTATTGCCTTTTTCTGATTTTTCAGTCACACAAACAGCATTCTGAATGCCTTTTTTCAATATATAGTCCAGATTTTTGGTTGGGGCGGTTGAAGTATCTGTAGCTGCTGCCAAGGCAGGGGGAGTTGGAAGGCCAGAAGGTTTTATTTCTCCAATGATTATCTCCAACAAAAAATGAACCTGTTTGGCATGGAACTTGTTTTTCTCACTTTTTATGACTTAGTTATCAATTTTACTGCTTATTTATAAATTTTACTGCTTGTCGTTTGCTTTCTCTATTAGGATTTTGAGTATTTATTGTTAGGACTAGAAAAACCAGACTGAGAGAAACAAAAAGTGTTAGAGAATAAGATGAGGAAAGAATAACATGAATAAAAGAAGAGAAAATTTACCACAGAGATATTAAAGAAATATAAGAAGAAAACTGAGAGCAAGTCAAGAAGAAAGGAAGAACACAGGAGACTGATAGAGAAGACAAATTATTATTAAGACAGCGAGATGAGGAAAGATGAGGAGATCCAGAGATGTCCGATGGCAAATTTCTCACCAAGTTGAATTGATGCCTTTTTGTTTGAAAGGAAGATCAACAATTTTGATAGCAGAGTGAGTTTGAAGTGAAGTGAATTGATTGACAATGTTGGTAGTGGAGAAGAAAAAGATTTGATGGAGAAGGTTTAGATTTGATGTGGAGTGAGATAGTAGGGATTAAGATATTGAAGTGATAGGAATTTGTATGAGTACCAGGTTGATATCAGAATAGGACTTAAGTTTATGAATGAAAGACATAGAATTTGATGGAACAGGATGGAACTTTGAGCTTATCTAATATTGAGAGTCAACAAATAAGGCAGATATTTCAACATTCTCTTATGATAATCTAAAAAAAAAAGCAACCATTTTGCATTTATCATGAGAATTTTCTTTGAAAATGAGAGAAGTGAGAGTGAAGTTAAACTCAAGAGAGTCAATTCAATTTTTTTTTCTTTTTTCTTTTTCCTTTTTTCTTTTTTCTTTTTTCTTTTTTCTTTTTTCTTTTTTCTTTTTTCTTTTTTCTTTTTCCTTTTTTCTTTTTCCTTTTTTCTTTTTCCT